>CM030832.1:23373781-23376281 GCA_018105865.1 Metaphire vulgaris | reverse complement strand
GTTATAGTAGATTTTGTTCCTGCGCCATTGGCTGAAGAATGTCGGTGATATGGAAAGACGGTTGATGTAATCTACTGCGCTTTTCCACAGATTAACAACGCATGGAGGATATTCCCACTGGATAGAGATGTATCCATACTGAAGACCATTGCGTTCCATATATTCTGAATATGTCGTAATTGATTGTTTGCAATATGTTAGAGTCGTCATCGAGTCTCCAGACGTATTCGAAGCCGTCAATGATCGGTTGATTGTAGACGAGCATGGCGTGAAATCGACACATGTGTCTATAGCCTATGTTCCACGGGCAGGATAGCTGAGTCAGATTTCGAGGCAGAAAATCAGGAACCTCAAATCTGACTGTCTGAAAATAGATGTCTGACTTAGAGGAGGAGCGAATGAGATTCAGGCTGCTGGCGGAGAGATCCTCGTGGTAAACGACCAGTGGATAATGATGGACGTCGTTGAAATGCAAGTCAAACGATTTCAGAGACCGTAAGAACAACGAGACTCTGTCCGACTGAACGAGGAGGTAATAGGCGAACGCCTTGGCTTTCCCTTGGCCAGTTCTCCAGCTGATCCCGAAGCCGAATGCAGTCGTAGTCAGCGCAGAAACGTGGAACGACTTCCCCGACTCCACGGTTAGGAGCCCGACTCACTGAGTAAAACCGAAGACAGTCGTCTTATGTCAAAACTCGTCCTACTGTAAAGTAAACTCAGAATGACGCCTGAAACCACAAGCAGCAACAAACGTCCGTTCCGCCCTGGCGAGCACATCTCTGGAAGAACGATTTCTGAGTTGTAACTATATACGATCGCATTTATTTATCATCTTAATTTTCTAAATCGACAACATGCCGCAATTGCTTTAAAATCAAATTCAGACAGAAGAAACTCACAGAGATACGGTGGCGTCCAATTTGCGCGTGTTGAAATACAAATGCCGTTCTTTCGACTGTAAATAAGAGAATTATAATTAAATAAATATAAATATAATAAATACTAAATATAATTATCGACAGCGGATGACAAACTGTTGTCCTATTCAACGAGGACACGGACTGTGCACCTGGAACCTAATCAGACGCATGGTCAGTCGGAAGCTGATCGGTACATACCTTCCATCGATCGTTCGATTGCATTGGAACAGACAGCGACTGTGACCTTATGAGCAAAACTGGAAAACACAGTGTAAAGCAAATACATTTTAACCGTGTCCCGTCAAATGTGTGCCCGACATTAGCGCGTCGACATTTGCGCGATAGTTACTGTAGTGTTAGGGTTAGAGTTATGGTTAGAGGCTAGGGATGGGGTTAACCATATCCTTTAAATTGATAGCGCAATTATAATATTGGAGCGCAGACGTGTTTCGCTCGAAATACGCGCTTTTGTCGGTCGCACATTTGTCGGTGCGGATTTGTCGAGTTGACGTTAGCGCATTTGTCGGTCGCGCAAATGTCGGTCGCGCAAATGTCGGTCGCGCAAATGTCGGGGCTCAAATGTCAGGGTACCCATTTTAATACATTAAAATTATCTCGACGGCTTGATATACAGTATAATTGTCAGGCTTATCGCAACTCATTTGTACTCTTAGCGATGCCATCTCTTCGAAACGCTCTTTGGAAGGTGCTTCCACTTAAATCAATGTTTTGTTATATTTTGAGACAGTGTTTTCAGCGCTGTACGAAATAGCAAAGGTCACAGTAAATGACATAAGCTTATAAACATACGTTGACAGTTATACGAGCTGCAGAATTGACGATGAGTTTTGATGTTCCACCTGAATAGCGCAACAGAATTGAATCAGTCACAGCCCTTCAAGCAACCACTGTCCATTTCTGTACAATGTCGAAAAAATTGTTTATACATGAAGCCACTGACGCCAGCCCAGCTAGGCTAAAACAAGAACTAGGTGATAATGACGACGACGACGACGACGATGAAGAAGAAGAAGAAGCAGAAGCAGCAGCAGAAGAAGAAGAAGAAAAAGAAAATGAAGAAGAAGAAGAAGAAGGAGAAGAAAAAGAAACAGAAACAGATTACGAGGACTACGCAGTCTCTATGGATCGGCAAATGAGTGGGGTGTTAGAAACTGTTTTCCACTTGGGATTTGACTGAAGGCTCGATGATCGTATCTACGGCTCCGGCCATGTTGCCCATATTTTAATTAAGAGAAGTTGTTGTGTCAATGCCGTAGCACGGGGGTCGGGTCCTCCTATTTCTGGCTGAGACCGGTCGTGGAATTTGCGCAAAATCGTCGAGAAATTTCGGAAGAGGTAGGCAACGTGAGTCAAGAGAATGATACTTGAATCATTGAAGTTGAATGTGCAAAGACCTACTTCGTCGGAGACTTTTTAGCCCGATACCGGAACCCTGGCTATGCCACCGTCACTGTTGTACAGATTCTGATGGACGTAAATGGCAACCTAACACCGAAACAGTCCGAAGAGAACCCAAGCAGCAATCAGATTCCATATCATGCTCAGTGATGGGCAACTAA
>CM030832.1:23186281-23368781 GCA_018105865.1 Metaphire vulgaris | reverse complement strand
GCCCACTATACTGAGCGCTGCGACCCACTTTTGGGTCGCGGCCCACAGTTTGGGAAACACTGTACTGCGCTATCTATTATCGCGTCACACTCAAATGTTATCTCAAATCTGGTGTTTGGCTGCGAATTGTGTTTGGCTGCAAAATCAAGATAACAGTGAAAGCCGTAGCTAGAGTATTCGGCGCCCGGGGCAGGGTTTGAAATTTGCTTCCCTGAATTCGGGTGACGACCTTTTTTTACTTATCCGCAGTTTTATCCAGAATATTTTTAGCCTCTAACAGTCTAAATTCACCCGCCTCCTTAACTACGGCTCTGTTAACAGCTGTGGCGAACAAACTGAAGTTGAAATATATGGATGCGTGAGTGACAGATGTTTTCAATAGAGGAAAAATCCTAAAATCCAGTTATTATTACAGTTATTACAGTAGGCCTAATGACTGATCGAACAGTGTTTATTCTAGCCACCTTGACATTGGGGAGGTTGAAATGTTGGGGGTACAAGATTTGTCTCTCTTTTTTTTTTTTTGGGGAATTTCCATCCCCAAGCCAACATATACAAATTTTGGGGGAATTTTAAAACTTTGGGGATCCCCTCCTAAAAAGGCTTAGAATAAACACTGCTGATCGAAAGAACATTACTTCAGTTTTTAGTTAAGTTTCATCCGTTATGTGTAAGTAATTTTGTCCTAGTCATCAAGAAAACTCTTTTCTACTGAATTTGACCGGCTGTCAATGAGCGCTGTCACTCATCTGACTGACAGCGTCTCAGACAGAACCACCGATGTAAGGAATGACAGATGCGAACTGCTGAAGCTGCTTTGCAGATGCAAGATACTGTCATAAGATATACGCTGCCCCACCACACACGCACACACACACACTCACACACCACACTACACACGCACACACACACACTACGCACACAAACACTACATACACATACACACACACAAACACACACACCACAGTGCACACACGCACATATATACGTACATCCGTACGCACATACAGTCATACATGCATACATACATGTAGGTGGTAAGAGAGGAGGGGGTGCGAATTCGCTGCAGCTGTAGTGTCTTGCGTATATTTATGCCTGCAGCTGCATTTATAGAGCGACAGAAGACAGAAAGACAGCAGGTAGCGTCGTCGTCGTCATCATCATTGTCGTCGTCGTCCATACTTCAGTGGGTGTGTCGTTGCTTTCATCTTCTTCGTCGTCTACTTTCGTAATAATATAGAAAAGTAAATTTCCGTTTCTCTTTGAATTTATAATTTAAGCGCAAAGTGGAACGAGTTGTTGGTAAAAAGTTGCGTCAATATGGCGGGTTGAACCATAGAATTTAATTATCACTAGAACGATTATGTAGCGCCTCAGTTTAAAGCCGGTTAATCATCATTTTTTTGAGCAGGTCTATAATAATTTTACCGTTAAACTTCAAACAACTGTCTTAGTTTGTTTTAGTAGCATGCGGGCTTGTATTAGAGGTTAAACGGCAATTTCTGTGGTGACCATGGTAACCACCGTCTGAAACGTATTACATTGTGCATCTCTACTAGACCACTGTCAGCGAGTGTTAATTTCTATGGTCTGAACTCACGGTCATTTTAACACACATATGAACATATTCCGGGTAAAATATCTTACGCCGTCTAAAAGTTTCTAGGCCCTATAGTCCTATTGCATTTGTGCTTTTCCTGATTGCATTTTAAAATTTAGAGAATGTTGCAGTGCAACATTTGGTCACCATGTCAACAGCCGACAACATTCAGAACCAGAAAAAATTCATGAAATCTGTTCCTGCCTATTGACCCAAAATGGCTAAGTCTAATCACTACCATCAAAATTGTTACAATTCACTTTGTTGCCTCTCAATTCGTCGAAATTGAAATTGCCACCGATAATTCTGAAGCTCTTTTTATTAATAATAATAATAATAATAATAATAATAATAATAATAATAATAATAATAATAATAATAATAATATCGTGATTTAAAGTGGTTTAGGAGGCCAAGTAAGCCTGCATGAAAACCTGAAAACCACTCTAGTAACTCTCCGCATTCAATAATCTAGTTTTCCGAGATAGCCTTTGAATCTGTTTACTGTTTCAACTGTCACTCCCACCTCGTCCAAACTGTTCCATTTGTCCACAACCCTTGCACTAAAGAAGATTTTCTTTCTTGGACACACCCTCATTTACTCGAAATTGTTGTGGTCGAGAATGCCATGGTAAGAACTAATGTCTTCGAATGCTTTTGGTAGAAACTTAACGTTTTAATTATTATCGTAATGCGTTTGCTATAAATATTAAAAGCAAAGAATAATTTTCTGGACAATTAAACATATAGCATTAAAATTACAGTCTTAATTATAGGAATGGAAACCATATGAAGCAATATATATATCGCAATCGAATTAATATAAAAACACAAACAAAATAATACTTGAACATAACATTGCAAAATCTCATGAATTTATATAGCGCTTCGGTGGCATTACAATAGTGGTTGTTTATTCTTATGCGCTTAATTAATCTTTCCTGAAATAGTCATAGACAAGGTGAATTGTCGACCAGGCAAAGATCTGAAATATCATACGTTCGCAGAGAAGCTAGACAGATATGTTGAGAAATTTTCCGAGGAATATGAAAAATTCCGTGGATTATTGCATTCTCTCATCGCCAAAAGCCAGCACGCGACAACGAGATTTCAACCTCTTGGAACTTAAATTCTAAATATAAACATCAACAACGAATTTTCGACCAAATTATTTTCGACGAAGTGATCGGCCACCTGAAAACTAAATCGAAAACCATTATATCGTCAATTTCAACCGGTTAGCCATTGAAATCCGATCAAAGCAATGTCCTCATAGCGTCCTCATGTACTCATGTCCTCTAACCTAATATAATCTAGTCATAAACTTCTATATGGCCAATTCAAAATGGCAGAATCATTTGTTCTTTTGTCGATGGCACACACCATGTCTCACAATCGCACAAACAAAGTAACGCGATTCAACGTTGCACTGTAGTTACTCAAGGAGTAGTTACTCAAGAAGTAACTAGTTGCAGTAACGTGTTACTTTTGTAACGCGTTACTACCCAGCATTGGCGAATGCATATTATTTCCATTCGCTGAATTTTTAAGTTTTCGGCGACAGAGCGACAGAGGTTGCCTTAATGCCTAGTCGCCCTAAGATTGTATATTTGTCCTAGTCTTTTGTTCCCATAACAGCTCAGAGATCAAATGGACAACGCCGTTCTATGCGAAAAGTGGTTCATGACAACTACATTCGAAAATGCAGGAACTGAGCGATAATAGCGTACGAACAGTACCAGACCAAAGAATTTCTTTTCATTTGTATAGCACGTGTTTATACGACTGCGAGATGCCAACGAACGAGTTCCAGCAGAAAGTTCCAGTCGACGTCTTCACGAAACTTCTTTTGTTGAACGGCACTAGATAATTCAATGTCCTAAGGATATATATATATATATATATATATATATATATATATATATTACAGTGCCAAATTTCAAACGATCGTTTACGACGACAGGGAAAGAAACCACAATAGACGAAGGATAATGAGACACTATTAGCGCAGTCGCGACAACTGCAGCAACAGCAACTGCTATCACTGCTCACTACTACTACTACTACTACTACTACTACTACTACTACTACTACTACTACTACTACTACTACTACTACTACCACTATTATTATTATTATTATTATTACTACCATTACTTCTACTACTACTATTACGATTACCTACTACTACTACTAGTGCTGCTGCTGCTGCTGATACTACTACTACTACCACTACTTCTACTGAGAATAATATAACCTGATAAAATAATGGGCGATTAAATGAATGACCAACTTCAAAAATCTCGACAAGCAAAAAATGGTCATCCTAATCGTTACTCTTGTATTTTTCCCTTGCAGGTGCTGACAAGCAAAAAGGGCTGTCACCTGACATCTTTACATTCTATAGTGCTTAGACATTTTCGGTGGGCAGCCAAGGGAGAGTTTTGACCACCAAACCGCATCCGAAAATAAAAAATGTATGGGAACACATTTTAAATTTGTTTTTCGTCCTAAATCAAGGGGGTTTAATCATTCCTTGGCTACGCCACTGAATGATGGGTTATCGGAGGATCTGAATAAAATTGAACTCTACCATAGCAATCAATTTAGGCCCACTCTTAATTTTTACAAAATTAAAGGAGATTTTGGATCAATATAAAATAAAGACAACCAAGTAATTAAAACTAAATTAGCAAAAGACAACGTTTGAATAATTATTATGATTGTAACACAAATGTACCGACTCTACTTTTTCTGCATTTGTTCTTTTCATCATCTAAATACTGTTAATTCAACGCGCCAGTGGCGTTGCCAGGATTTTCGGGAGGGGGTTAGTTTTTGGTTTTGACCGCGACCAACTTTGGAAAAATCCTGACAAGCAAAAAAGCGTTATCGCCTCTACTTTTTTAGCTGACAAGCAATAAAAGGTCATCGTCTCTTACTGAACCTTTACCGTCTATAGCCAAGGGAGTTTTGACCCCCAAAGACTCGTCAAACAATTTTAAAAAATGCATGGAAACTCATAATACATATTTTTTCGGCAGCCAAGGGTGGATTTGACCCCCAACCCTCCCCTTGGCTACGCCACTGCAACGCGCAGAAATAATAATTCAGATATTAGCTGACTGTCTGCGAAATTCGCTCACGGCAATGAGCTTATATGATTTTTTGTGACTTAAGCTCTCAGACTTCTAGGCTGAATAATAATTTAGATAATCGAAACTATCGTCATGGCACCCTTACAAGCGCCAGAGACTAGTTAATCTGCGGTCAAAAGCTATCTACCGCTTAGTGGCATTTTAAGATGAACTGCGAATTCGCCATTTAAGGCGATTTTCAGTATTATTGTTGTTATTGTCCATGGTAATTTATATAGGGTTGTAACATAGCAAGATCCAAAGTCAGTAGCTCTTTGCAAGGAACTTGGGAACGAGATGTTGAATAGATGCGTCTTTAATTTGATCGCAAAGTCCCCGAATGAGGTGGCCGCCGACACTGTGGCCAGTAGCGAATTCTAGAGGAGAGGGCTTCTCGCCACAATGAACGTTCTCCGTATTTGACGATCTTCGACGGAGGTGGGACGTACAGGTGATCCGAGGTGAACCTGGCTGCTGGAGCAGCGCAGGTGGAGCCGTCGGTCACTCTTCGCCGTCCTCCGAGCCAAGGTGGCCAGATATTCTGGCGAGAGGCTGAACATCTCGCCAAGGCGTGCCGTTCCCTTGTGCAGATTCTTGGGCAGGGCAAGGATGGTGTGCGCCTTATTCCTCATAATTCACTATTTTCCATTGGTAACAATACTTCCCATTATCATTTTATCATTGATAACTTTGAGCTCGGGTTCTTTCTCAGCAGCTGCGTCATTGTTTTCAGCAGTTTCTAACCTATCAAGTTTCATTAGGTTTCTATTCTATTTGCTCAGATAATCTACTTATAAGCAACAACAACGTTAGCTATGGGTGTAGTATCGTGCAAACCACAAAAAAAGAAAGAACCAGTATACTGTACAGTGTGACCGGATAAAAAGTATGCCAGCTCTATTTTCAGTATAACTTTAAGAAAACTTGGCTGATTTCAATGAAATTTGGATGGTCTATGTGGGACTGGGCTGAATTCGTGGGTTATGAAACGTGCCCTTATGTACCCGCCATTTAATTATTTTTGACGTAATGTATGACGTATTCGTGACACCGTTGAATTACTGCACTCGGGGACTTCTGATTTCAGACCACTCGAAAAGATGTGGTCCACGGGCTGAAGTTTGGTGACCCCTGGTATACAGGATCCTGTCTTTCTCTGTACAGGTTCTTCTGATAATTTCCGGTCTCTTTTCTTAATTCTTTAGATTCCTTTTCCACTTTTTTCGTTTTTGTTTTCATCTTCTTCCACGCTTTATCTTCTTTCGTTGTGAATTCAGTTTCAGTTTCAGTCTTAGACAACAATTATTTCATTCCGTGTTGAAACATAATATGAGTAATCATTCTCTGTTTCACGTCATATTTTCTATTTTTAGCTGTAATTGGCCGCGGCAATGACGTCATCTTGGTCATTGGCCGTCATCTGGCCTTGTATTCTGACGACATTGATGAGCATCTCAGTTGATTCATTTATGACGTCATCGCAGACTAATCCCAGTGACGTCACGTTGAGCAGACGATTGGAATTCGAACATTCAACGAACGATCTGTTTAGCGAAACTGACAAAATCACGAAATCGTCTTTCGCGGATTCTAAAATGAACGGCGGAAATGACGTCACGCTAGGCTTGCGCTTTGATGACGACATCGTTGGAAGCGGCGAGAGGCGTTCGTTAGAAAACGAAGCTGCGAATGGAGAGGATGAGGCAGGTGAGGGAAGCCTATTCGTCGACTGTGTTCTGTTCAGGGCAATAAGGCTGTCGACAAGGGAGAAGAGGGAGTGAGAGGTGGAGAATTTCTTGGGGCGAGAAGACACAGTGGAATACAAGATAGACACACTAGAGATGTCTTCGGAGTTAAGCCTTCTCTAACTGGATTATTCAGTTCAGACCAAGTCAAGCGTAGGCAAGGAAAATCATGGAGTAACAGCAGTATGACCATTCGGGGTAAAAGGAAGGTAGATGACAAAAGAAAGTGGGGTGATAACACTATGACCATTTGGGGTAAAAGGAAGGTAGATGACAAAAGAAAGTGGGGTGATAACACTATGACCATTTGGGGTAAAAGACAGGTAGATGACAAAAGAAAGTGGGGTGATAACACTATGAACATTTGGGGTAAAAGACAGACAGATGACAAAAGAAAGTGGGGTGATAACACTATGACCATTTGGGGTAAAAGGCAGGTAGATGACAAAAGAAAGTGGGGTGATAATAGTATAACGGCATGGGGTAAAAGAGAACCAGAAGTCCAGGAACATGATGAAAGATGCAAACGAGAAGTTAACAGTTTGACGGTTTGGGACAAAAAACGAAGAAGTAACTTCCGAATGGATTCTAATTCAAATACGAATAATCCACTTCAAATCTTGCTTCGAGGTCTTTCTGTCGGGTCAAAAGGTCAAATTGAAACGACGCAGGATCCTTTGATCAAAGATGACGCCGCTTCAACGATGACGTCTGACATAAGGGCAAAGGTTACCAAAGGTCAAATGGGAAGTACCGATGCCAACCTATCTACCGGCGACGGACAAGGTGGAGTACTTCAGCAGACGTCTAGCCAAAGTGGGAAGCCATTCGTCAAACGCAGCTTCGGAAGTTCGTCGTCCCACGAGAGGGGATCATCGTCAGACCAGTTCCGTAAGCGTCGTTGGAGCTTCTGGGAGACTTACATCAACCCGTACGGCGGTCCAAAACGGAACTGGGAAACGAACACCATGAAAGTTTGGGGCAAAAGAGAATACGAAATAGACAACAAAAGACACAACTGAGTTTTTAAAACTTACGGTAACACACGAAATAATTCACCGATGACTTATGTCAAAGATTCCATAGCCAGCTGATATATTATTATTATTATTATTATTATTATTATTATTATTATGCCACAATTTCATCGACCTCAAACATGCATTTGATAGTATAAAACATGAAGAATTATGGCAGCACACTGTTCAAACCAATACTATGATATGGGTCAGAATGCAGGACCATAAAGAAGAAAGATGAAAGAAGATTAATGACTGCATAAATATTATTATTATTAGTAGTATTGATATTCGTTCATATTGCTTATCGTTAAAAACATAAAGGAGCTCTTTACTGATAATGCATTACCCTTTTTAATTTGGTTCGGCATTGTTATTGATTTTAAAATGCCCTGATAGTTTGACCTTTGAATCTCCATTTGCCTTGTCGACGCAAATCGGACATAATGATTGCTATAATGTAAATTAAATGACTTTTTCAAACAGTTATTCCTTTTTGCGAAGAAGCGTCATTAATTGTGAAGTCATTGTCAAACTGGCGCTAGATTAACTGTGCCAAACGGAATGACGCACGGAACCTTTTTAATAAGATTATTTCGAATTCATATGAATCATATTCTACTTGTACAATAAAAGGATGGTCTTTGAGCAATGACAAGGATTGATGCCCATAGAGGACCATGGTTCGAATCTTGCTCCAACTATAGTGTAACAGTGGCGGTTCTAGGATTTCTTGCAGGGAGGGATGGATGAATGAATTCATAGAAAGTTGGTGGTGGGGGATGAAAATAGAAGGAAAAAAGTAAACTTTGCCGGAGAAGGCTGACAAGAGGGGATTTTATCCCTAATTTTACTACACTTTTACCGAAAAATAGGTTGACAGGCAAAAAAGGTCATCCGCAGTTAGTTTTATTAGACTTTTACCCAAAATAGGTTTCACAAGCAAAAAAAGTAAGTCCGGAAGTCCGTTGGGGAATGGCACCCCACTCATCCCCACGTGGAACCGCCACTGCAGTGTAACTCCAATTACCTTTAAGCAGTAACTGGAACCCTTCCTCCTTGTACCACCGCCGTCGTCATCATCATCATCACGGTAGATACATACATCATCGATTTACTCATAACTATTATAATTTAATTGACTTAAATTAGATAGACAAAGTCAATATAAAGTTAATGCCTTCTCATTTAAGTCTGTGTGATGTTAATAAAATGGCTGTGATGCATGCAAAAGCCACGAGCACATACATTAACGGAATCACAGAATCGTGGTCCAAGTGTGACGACGATCATACTGTAGAATAGATGATGCACTAAATTGACTGAGAAAGGTTATGTTTAGAGTCGCCCAAAGTTGGTTGATTAACTTTCTGAACTGCAGGATTTACATGTATAAGCTTGTTAACAATTTGGAACACGACTTTTCCTAGGAAATACTTGAAAACGGAAATTTCAGGTTAAGCGTTTTCAGAGGATGGTTCGTCAAATCTACCGTTTATCGAGTCAATGATTAAGAAAAGAATTAGGCAACATGTCCAGGATTATAGAGACATTGCCTTAAAATTCTGGTCCTTTCTACAGCTACAGCAAAAAGTCGTCGGTTCTGTGACAACGTTGACTACGCGAGAAGATGATGTGGGATATATTTTGTAATGTATCATATCTGAAGTTTATGCCCTTGCTGCTCCAGATTTTTCGCAATCTCCCCATCGTTTGTAGTCCTTTGGCGATTTTTTGTTTTAGGTCTTCTTGATGACTTCCATTACTGACAATTTCTCCTCCAACATAGGTGAAACTTTCGACTTGTTCTATTGTTGTGTTATCTAGTGCTATTTTGATTTGAGCTTTTTCCTTTCTGCTGACTGCCATGGTTTTCGTTTTCTTTGGGTTGATAGTTAGTCCAAATCTTTTGCTTGTTAGATTGACTTCATTGGTCAGTGTTTGAAGATCTGATTTGTTGTCTGTTATCAGGCTGACATCGTCTGCAAATTTTAGATTGTTTAATTTTTCTCCACTACATTTTATGCCTATGTCCAGATCTCCAATTGCTATTCTAAAAATTACATCCAGAATGATAATGAAAAGTGTTGGAGACAACATGCATCCTTGTCTCCAAGATCCGTAACAACCTTGCCTCGACTTTGACCAATCAAACTACCTCTCCTCACCACCCATCTCCGTCACAACCTCCAAGCGATTTCTCCAACTTCAATCCTGCAACTGAAGAAGAGGTATCCAAACTCCTTCTCTCCTTTCCAAATAAACAATGCGATCTTGACCCCATACCCACTTCTCTACTCAAACAGTGCTCCACTGTGCTTACGCCAACTCTAACAAGAATTATTAACCTATCTCTCACCACAGGTATTTTCCCATCCTCGTTTAAAAACTCTTTCGTCATTCCTCTTCTAAAAAAACCTGGCCTTGACCGAGAAGATCTTAATAACTACCGCCCGATCTCAAATCTTTCTCTTCTATCAAAACTTACCGAGAAAATCGTCCTTCTAGACTCACATATCATCTTTCAAATAACTCACTATATAACACTCATCAATCTGCCTATACTAAACATCTCTCTACAGAAACTGTCCTGGCCTACATTTACGACAGACTCTTAACTGCTATCGGTCTCCGACAAGTCACTGGTCTTTGCCTCTTCGACCTTTCTGCCGCATTCGACACTATCGATCACAATATTCTACTCGAGCGACTCTCCCTCTGGTTCGGCATATCCGACAAAGCTCATCACTGGTTCAAATCTTACCTCAAGTCTCGTTCCTTCCAAGTTTCGTGTCTCAAACAAACCTCATCATCTCATAGCGTAAACTTCGGAGTGCCCCAAGGATCCGTCCTAGGGCCTGTATTGTTCAGTCTCTATACCACACCACTATCATCCTTAATCAATTCCCTCAACTTGAATCACCAACTCTATGCCGACGACACTCAGTTATTCCTGTCCTTTTCGCCATCCTCATTTGACACATCAATTACTTTGCTTGAATCAGCATTCTCGTCTATTTCGTCATGGATGTCATCTAACCTCCTTGCTCTTAATCCATCCAAGACTGAATTCCTCTTAATAGGTCTACCCCAACAAGTTAAAAAAATTGACAGTCCCAAGCTAGTCCTGACTCCAGATACCACAATAACCCTGCTCCAACTGCAAAAATCTTGGTTTCAAAATTGATTCATCCCTAAATTTAGAATCACAGATCTCCCAACTATCGAAATCCTGCTATGCCCATATTCGTGATCTACGTCGCCTCCGTCCTTGCCTTGACACCAAAACTGCATCCACAATCGCCACTTCAATAGTCCATTCCAAACTGGATTACTGCAACTCCCTTTACTATAACCTCCCAAAACCTCCATCAACAAATTACAATCAATTCAAAATGCACTAGCCTGAGCAGTAACCAAATCACCAAAGTTCTGCCATATTTCACCCATACTGAAGACACTACACTGGCTTAAAATATCCGAATGTATACAGTACAAGATAATAACGATTACTTACAGTTCACTTCATTCGTCAAAACCGGTTTACCTTCGTAAACTCTTAACGCCTCAGCCTCCCCGACCTACACGATCATCATCTCATCTCACACTTTCACGCCCGTTAAATCAGTCATCACTCAAAATCTGCAACCGCGCTTTCTCATACGCCTCACCAGAACTTTGGAACTCAATTCCAGCCTCCCTCCGCAGCCTACGACATGGTCAAACAATAAGCTCCGAATCCTCATTTCCTTTAATTCCTTCATTGTCTCCTCAAACCTTTAGGTCTAAACTTAAAACCTTCCTATTCGAAAAGTCATTTCCTCCATAACAATAACAACCTGACCCGCCGCCTCATGGATACACTGACCTTTGCCCGGCCGACAAACCACCCTGCCTATAGCTATTTCAAGAAAGATTAAGCGCATAAGAATAAGCAGCTAGTGCTGTGCTGCTTTCCGGGGCGCTGTAGAAGTTTACGAGATTTTACTTTACTTTACTTTACTTACATTTGTCTAAAACCATTCTGACATTTCAGTATCTAATTTCACTGTACTTTCTGACTTCTGATATATTGCATGTATTAGTCGGATGAGTTTTTCGTCAATGCCTGCATGCCTCATTGCTTGCCACAACCCTTCCTGCCACACTGAGTCAAAGGCCTGTTTGTAATCGATGTAGTTAATGTAACAGCTCTTGTTTGCCTCGATTGTTTTTTCCAGTAACTGCCTTATGACAAAGAGTTGATCAATTGTACTTCGCCCAGGACGGAAGCCTGCCTGCTCTTCACCCATAATTTCTTCTACATATTTGCTTATTCTTTTTTGAAGTACCTTGGAGAAGACTTTGCTTGGTGTACTCAACAGCATTATTCCCCGGTAGTTACTGCAGTCTTCTTTATCACCCTTCCTTTTGTAGATGGGTACAATCATTCCTTTTCCCCAATCATCTGGGACTGTTTCATCTTTGTATATTTTATTGAAGAGGTCATGGAGCAGGTCTGTCATTGTTTCTCCACCTGCTTTCAATAGTTCTGCAGGTATGCCATCTATTCCTGGTGCTTTGTTCCTTTTCAGTTCTTTTATGGCCTGCTCTACCTCTTCTTTTAGTATGTTTTCTGTGGTTTTATGAAGATTCGTACTTGGCACTTGAAGTAGTATGTCTTTATCCGCTGCAGTATTTAGGTTATACAGTTCTTCAAAATGTTCTTTCCATCTCTTTTGTATTTCATGATCTTGTGTTAGTGTAATGCCTTCTTTATTTTGATGGTTGTAATTTTCATTTGGAATTCATCACTTATTCGTTTATTCCTCCACAAAATATATATGGAGCAGAAACATGGACCATGAAAGAAACAGACGAAAGGAGGCTACTGGTGGCCGAAATGACGTGCTTACGGAGAATCCTGGGAGTAACCCGACTACAAAAAATAAGAAACGAAGACATCAGACAACGTCTCAACATGAAGGATACAATAAACGACAAAATTAGAAGAAAAAGACTAAAATGGTATGGGCATGTCAACAGAATGGATGAAAGGAGACTACCATACAAGGCACTCTACACTCAAATAGAAGGAAACAAAGGAAGAGAAAGACCCAGGAAAAAGTGGATGGACAACATCAGAGAAGACATGAACATGAAAGGAATTACAATAGTAGAAGGAAGACGATTGACAGAAGATAGAACTTCTTGGAAGCATTTTGTGTCTAGCTATTGCCGCTGACGAGCTGGCAGAAAGCAAAGATGATGAGATGATGATATTTGAAGTTACTTTGAATTTTCTAAACAAAAATTGACAATTCTCCGATTTTACAAAGTGTCCTCCAACAGCCAACTTACCTAGTTGTTTTAATGTTTAAATTAAAGCCTGAATTGTGGGTTCACTTTGGGTCGAACTCTGCGAAGTTGACCTCCTGTATAAACAATGGGTCCGCCATCTTTTCGAGAATCATGGCTACGCCACCGCACGATATTCATTGGCCAAGGAAAAGAAACGCGATGGCGTTAAATATGTGGAGAGAATGTTGGCGTCATGTAGACCAATAACACAGTATTAATTGAAGATGTTCCAGAGGTTTAGAAAAAGATTTTCTAATTGTTTCAAATTTCAACGTTGGTAATATTACCTCTCTTCAAGTAAAAAGTTAATTTAGTGTCTTCCAATGGCATACCTAGAGTTGGGATGGTAGGGCAGATGTCTGAGACGCCACTTAAAGGGGCGCCAAAAACCTCTGTGGTCTTGCTCTCTACTCAGCGTAGAAAGAGAAGATGCAAGAAACTGAGTTTGAGCACATCATTGACAAGTTTTGCTTCAGTAAAAGCAAGAAATTTGCTGAGTATTGTTATTCTTGTCTCATTAAAATTAAAATGGCATGATCTATTAGTTAAAGATTCGCTAACCTGCTGTTTAAATTTTCTGATCCTTGCCATAGGCTAATTATCCTATAAACGTCCCTTGTGCCTTGTATATGAACTCCAATACTCTGGCCCTAAGAAGATCAATCTGTGCCCGCAAATTTCATTACGACAAATCAAAGCTAAATAGAAACGTCGTCGAGACTTTCTTTAATTTGAGTTCTAAATATTCAAATCCGAAAATTATTTTAGACAGTCCATCGAACTCTTAACTAAGAAGTTTTATTTAGTATTTTTTATCGTATCCATAGGCGTCGTCATGAAGTTCGCCATGTCCGTAGTCGTCTCCATGGCGACGATCGCTATATCCATCGTTCCCGTCTCCATGGTGGCGATCGTCATATCCGTACCCGTCTCCAATGTGACGATCGTCATGTCCGTAACCGTCTCCAATGTGACGATCGTCATGTCCGTAACCGTCGGTATGGTGACCGTATCCGTAGGGGATTCCGGCGCCGTAGTCGACGAGGTTGACGTCACAGAAGTCCCGGTAGTAGTATTGGTTGCCATGGTGATAGTGATCGCAGGCGGAGTTACGTGAACCAGGTGCGCATGGCTGTTCGTAGGCGTTACCGTTGGAACAGATGACGAACGAGTGATGGTCACGGTAGTAGAAACCGTCGTTACCGCATTTGCCTTTAAAATACCACAAATAACTCGGAAATAACACGATCTTTAAGTACAATTACCAGCGCTAAAGACTTCTATAGCTCCCTCATGCAGTGATGACGATAAATTAGCCCTCTTCCAGCTGGTGGAATGTCTTCCACAAACAAAGCGACGATTGACTGAAAGATCGGCGTGAAAAATGTAACATTGAAAAAGAAAATTGTCAGCATTAAACGTTGAGATCAATTATTGACTGTATAGTACTTTGCACACAGATCTCCTAAACCATTTTAGATCACGTTATTTCTATGTATGACCATGTAGGCTAATTCTCGTAATGGATACTGCTGTCGTAATGTAGTATTGAACGCCGGACCTTCGTAGCGCCCGTGGAAAGCGTACTGTCCGGTGTTGTAACCGTCTGGTATTCTTCCGGCAAAGGCCAGTGCTAAGCAGACGGTGAACAGCGCGATCGACTTCATGTTGCAGACGAGAGAGAGAACAGAAACTGTGATGTCTCTATCGGCAGATCGCCGGGCTTTTATACAGGTCGCGGCCTATTGGAACTTGGCCGGCGACATGATGCGGCCAAGAATACTTGGAGTGAATCCAGACTCGATGGTGTTTTTCTATGAGACTCGTTTGGCTTTTGAGCGGGGGTTCCGCATGTTGTCATTGTTTCAATAGAAACGTGGACTCTCTGTCTCCCCACCCTCTCTCTCTCTCTCCCTCCTCTCTCTCTCTCTCTCTCTCTCGTGGAACTCTGCCAGAGGCCGTCACGTATGTCATGCAGCGGTCATCGCTGTAGATGGTCACGTATTGCGAGAGAAGGGTTACTGATACTGACAGCTTGTACTGTAATTGTTATGCGTAATGTTGCGAACGAGTTAGATGATGATAACGAAGCAGTCGCAGTACTGTAGCTTTCGATATATTAAGAGTTCATGTTGATGCATTTCAATTCGATGCCAACTGATCAGTGGCGTAGCCAGGATTTCCGAAAATTTAAAAACTGCATTGTTCTGTCACTTGAATGCGATGCTAGGTGGATTTTCATTGGCGCTATAGAAGCGTTTTAGATTGCAGTTAAAATTGGACCTATGGGTTCAGTTGAATTCAATACTCAACATGCAATACAACTGGATTCCTTATCGTGTTAATCTTTTAAAAATGTATTCGTGACTTCTCTTATAATGCTTTACTGTACTGTAACTGCAGTTTCATGCATGATTCGTCTGGGTCTACAGTGGCGGTTCCACGAGGGGGGATTTGTGGGGATGTATCCCCCACCGGACTCCCGGAGTTACTATTTTTTTGCTTGTGAAACCTATTTTTGGGTAAAAGTCTAGTAAAACTAACTGCGGATGACCTTTTTTGCTAAAAGTGTAGTAAAATTAGGAATAAAATAATTCTTCTTTTCAGCTTTTTTCGGCAAAGTTGATTCATTTTTGCCTTCTATTTTCATCCCCCTTTCACCAACTTTCTATGAATACATTAATCACACCACCAAGAAATCCTGGAGCCGCCACTTTCGGTCTATATGAGACCAAAATGAATTTGTTTTTGAAACGCAACAGATTTTTATTCAAAGTGTTCTTAAAATATGTGCGGTTTGACAAATAATAAAAGGCTGGTTAATAAACAATGTAGGCTATCACATTAACCACATCGCAATTGCGATCGCCATATGCTAACAAGAGTTATTGTCTGCTCACCTGCGAATCAAGGTGCATGCCTATAAAGGTACATGTATTACAAAAACAGCTGAACAGGTACTAGACTAACTAGAGCATACGCCATTGTATACAGTACATGCTGTATAAAGTGTATATATATATAAAGTTATCTATCGTGTTAGACACAATAGGCCAGAATTTAAACCGAAACTTTTTGGAACCGCGACCCACTTTGGCAGTTCTAGAAGGTGTCGCGACCCTGCGAACTTAGTGTTAACTGAAAGTGGATAAAACGCCATAACTGCGGAATCTTAGGACTAGGGGCGGATCGTGGGATAGGCAAACTAGGCGACTGCCTAGGGCGGCAAATGTCAAGGGGCGGCAAATTGACGTCGCTAAAAATATAGCGACGTCGTTTGCAGCCCCTTTTGATCTTGTGTTCTTGCCGACTTAGTCAGAAGATGTGACCCAGATACTGAGAAAATTAAAGTAAAACCCCGAACAGCACGCGCTGCAAGCATCCTAGAGCAAGGTCAGACAGTGACGTAGTGACGCATACAGCAGTGACGTCATATATCGTTGCAACGTCGTAAATAAATTCTGGCCAATCGTTGAAGACAAAATTAAACTTTGAATGTTTGACGGTTGACACAGTTACAGACAGTATGTTTAAGATCGGATTTATTTCGTACTAAATCTATTACAATGTTATAATCTTTAGTTAATTTTTAATCACGAAGCAAGAAAAACAGTCCGGCGCAGAGTATCGCAAAACGCAGAGCCCAAAGAGAATCTGACATTATGAAATACAGCGAGTCGCATTTTAAATTTGTTAATTGCAAATATCGTCGTCATCATGAAAAGTCACATTCTAAAATTGTGTTCTGTCACTATCACGGCGAACATACAATGTGTGATAAACTTTTAAAATATTTTGTTTATTATATAAAAGATTATTTGATCGAACATTGCTATGTAATTTTCCCATCCTCTGCTCTATCTAGGCATCAGTCTATGGAAATATTTTGAAGGATTTTTGTTGCCTCTTGCCCAAAGTGGCTTCAGTTTGTAGCCTTAGGAATAGGCCCGCCCGAAGTGGGGGTGCAGGGGGTGCAGTGACCCCTTGGAAAGAAGATGGGCTGCACTCCCTCTGCACCCCTTCCAGCTAAAATTGGCCCAAAAATTGCCAAAATTTGCTAAACTGGCCCAAAAATTGCCTAAATTTGCTAAATTTGACCCAAAATTGCGAACATTTCCAAAAAATCGCCAAAAAATTGCAAAAATTTGCACAAATTGACAAAATTTGCTAAAATTGGTACTAAAATTGACAAAAATTGCAAAAAATTATCTCGCCCTCAAGAAAAGTGTGAAATGACGCTACTGCTTTTACCTGGAGAAAATCTGCACCCCTTGCTGAAAATTCGTTCCGACGGGCCTGCTTAGGAACTCTGAATTGTCCTTTGACAAGTGAAGCCGAGGTCAAATCTTGCTTGTCATATTGAAAATGAAGCAGGCTATAACATAAAAACATAGAGGTAGACCGACTACAGGATTCATTTTTACGCAGCAAAAATATTTTATGTGATGTTAATTGAAACTTATGACGCCAATACTGGCTGCGCAGCGGCAGGTAGCAGTCGGATCCTGATTTGGGCAGAGAATATCAAGGACAACGTGAGATTCAATCGAAATCGATAACCTAAATTAATTCGAATCGATGTACAGATCTTCATGTAAAAGATAAAACTCGCGTTTTTTATAGAATGCCGTCGATAAGATGAAGCTAGATGCTGGAGCATAGTAGAGCCCACGTGTTGAAGCACATCGATGTAAGTGTTGGCAATATTTTGAGTCAGATTTTAGTCAGGCGATGGTTGTTAAGGTGTATAGAGGAGTATTGAAAACACAAAATCATCAGGCCATTCAGCAGACATGCTAGACAATATTATTGTGCTGATATAACGAACAGCTTTACAATTTGACTTTCTTTTAGTGGTGTAGTGAATATATTTATATTGACCGATCGTGTAGGTTATCTCTTAGTAATTCGAATTGGTTTTCCGAGAATTTTGTCATTATATTTTTGACAGTCGGACTGATTGTTTCACCAAATAAGGTTAGTAAAAGGTATTCTAACTAGATGTATACCTCTCAATTTACCCTTTTAAAAATGTTCGTTATGCTCGTCTCTTATCCAACCCCTAACCTTTAGCTTTTGTAGTTTATGGACTACAATATATACTGTATAATATGTATATATAAGATACATTGTGGCGAAAACGTAAAATGAGACTTAAATAGATAATAATTAATTATAGAATAAACTGAGGTCCAGCCTAAGTAGTAAAGTAAAGTTTCCCTATGCCCGAATTCGAGCGTTGGGGCCGGTACTGATCTCCGGTCTCTTAAGCATACAGCGACGCAGGTGGCTTACGCCATTAACCAAGAGTAAGTTGCCAGTCAAACACCTAGGTCTGCGCTTTACTTCGCAGCGAACGCTGATCCTCAATTTTGATGTTATAACCGCCCTCTGGCGAGTAAGGCTGAGTCGACCGTAGGGGCTCCTGCGGGAGTTGCACCCGCGACCTCCTGCTCCATCTTCCAACGTTGTTACCACTCTGCTATCTTCCCGCCCCTTAGTAGTAGTATATATATTAAGATATTTTGTGGCGAAAACGTAAAAATGAGACTTAAATAGATAATAATTATTTATAGACTAAACTGAAGTCCAGCCTAAGTAGTAATTAGATAATAATTAGCTAAAATGTCCCCTGAGCCTATACCTTAGATATCCTGTAGATGGCGCTTTGCATTAGAGAGATATAGACAAGTAGGCATAGGCTACTAGACAATATTATTGCGCTGATATAACGAGCAGCTTTACAATTTGACTTTCTTTTAGTGGTGTAGTGAATATATCTCTAGCCACCGATCGTGTAGGTTATCTCTTAGCAATTCGAATTTAAATTTAAATTTAAACTACAGCTTCCATTCGCACACTTGGACACTTTCAAACAATAAAATCTCAGTCCCCGTTTCCTATAAATCCTGCACTATCTACTCAAGTCTTCAGGTCTAAGCTTAAATCCTTCCTGTTTCTTAAATCATTTCCTCCATAGCTGTAACAACCTAGCCTCACTGCCCCTCGGATATTGACTATTGCCTTCCTGATCGCATACCTTTCCTATAGCTATTTTAAGAGAGGCTGAGCGCCTAAGAATAAGCAGCTACTGTTGCGCTCCTTTCCAAGGCGCTATAGAAATCCACGAGATTTTACTTTACTTTACTTACTTTAGATAGTTGCAGTTTAGCAAACCTTTTTTTAGGCAAGCTCAATTTAATTTAGTATAATTAACATATTACTTATCTGGAATATTAATCCTTTGTGGCTCTCGGTTACACCACTGAGTCGAATGTGATGTTATACGATGTCGTCGTCTTTTAGGTTCAGGATCTGGTCTCTCGCTTCTTGATTCGCTATGAATGTCCGAGGAGCGATTCGATGCTGCACTTGCAACAGGATCTTCATCGTCAACTTTCTGGTCTTAGTCCTGAACTTAAATCACTACATTTACAATTATTATCATAATTATAACTTCACTGTTCAACGTCGCACCGATGACTATTCAAAAGAGAAAGGCTCCACATGCAACATCACCAATCAGGCCATCATTTGTCCGTACAACTGGACGTCTCTCGAAGCAAGGGTCTTTGCCTCACCCATGGACTCAAAGGAGCGCCAACTTATTGACAGAATGCTTCAAACATTTGTAGAGACCGTTGAAGCGGCCAACCTAACGTATTTCCTTATGGGCGGTACCTTACTTGGGTCTCTTCGACATCACGGTCCCATTCCCTGGGACGATGACGTCGACGTCATAGTCAAAGCAAGCGAAGAAGACATTCTCTTGGATGTTCTGTCTAAATTGGGTCCAGATTTCAAACTATATGCGATGGAACCACTCACGAGAAAGTACTGGAAACTATATCCAAGTCAAGGACGTCTGATCAATTACGAATACAGGACTCCGTTCATAGATATTTTCCTTTATCTCGAGAACGAAACCCATGTTTGGACCGCCACACCTCAATGGCAGGATCAAGACATCTGGCTAAGGCGGGACGTATTTCCTTTGCACAGAAGACCCTATGGAGAACTGTTCTTGCCAGCGCCATGCAACAGTTTGGCCGTCGTAAAATCCTTCGCTGACGCCTCAATGTGCAACAGTCGATATTGGAGCCATGTTTTGGAAAGGGGAATCCATGACATAATTAAAATTTCATGCGACCATTTGGCCCATATCTATCCATTCGTCAAGAGTTCCATTGGAACGAATAGATCATCTCATCTCGTCAAAGAAACATTGGTGCTGGGTGACTTGACAATCAGGGAAGTCATGGTCGAAAATTATTGTAAATAATCTGTTAAAGACACTATATTATTAATCATTTATGACATCATGGTTATAAGATCATTTGTGGCTGTTGGTATTTTCATTTTGATTCCACTGGTCACAAAAATTCAAAGTAAATTTTTGTCTCCGAAGTAAAAATGGACGGTTCTTAATCAATGTAACCTATACTGAACACGTTGGTAAAATGAGAATTCATCTGGCATGTAAGCTTTTTTAGAGGTAACACATTTTAACGCAGTAACCTCTATCAAACCAGAGTTGTCCATGGGTCAGTTTTCTAAACCCAACCCAACTCACCAAATCAAATTCTTGTCTGCTGACCCAACCTATTCCATACGATCCTGTCGTGACCAGATGAAAACGTGAAAGTGCAATCGCATCTTTTAAAATATGCATTATACATATATTTAAATCGATGTTTGATGAACAACCAACGTTCAATTTTCTTGTAACCAAATGGTCTCAAAATGAATTTCATTCAAGCACATAACGAAAGTGCTTATTTAGACTAAATACTGCAACAACCCTGTACGTTCGACATCACTTCCCATTGTCTTTTCGAGTGTATAATGTATTGAATTATAACACTAAATATCATCAAACTCCACGAAAATATATTATCATTGTCTATTGTCTATTGCCAATGTCTATTGCCAACTTGCCGTGGCCGGTTAAGGAATGCGTTCAGATAGTGTGGCGGCTGCCACTGATGGCGCGAGTATTATTAATTAATTACTATTGTTATTTTTTATAATTTAATTTAATTAAGTTTTAATTCTTGTAAATGGACGGAGATGGAAAACCACTGAAATGTTTTATGTAAATGTCAGGAATTTGATTGGGGTTTATAAAATGGCCGAGTTGGAGATGCAAGTAAAAGTTACGTGTCCAGACATTATTGGAATCACAGAATCGTGGGCCAAGTGTGACATTGATGATACCGAACTAAATTTACAGGGATATGCAATGTTTAGAAAAGATAGGGAAAATCAGAGCAGCAAAGGTCATGAAGCAGGAGGGGTTCTACTTTACATTAAAGAAGGCTTGCATGCCATGGAGCGAACAGACATAGAAAATGATCACTTCAAGGAGCACATATGGTGTGAAATCAGAAGCCACCGAGAGAAACTATTGGTAGGGGTTTTGTTACAGAACACCAAGTGCTATGGAAGAAGCAGATAATGGAATGTTTGCTTTATTTATTGAACAGGGTATCAAGAGAAAATGTTGTTATAATGGGTGACTTTAATTATCATGTAGACTGGGAAACGCTGGATACAGGAAGACCTTGTGATAGGAAATTTCTAGACTGTGTCAATGATAACTTTCTGTTTCAGCATGTGACAAGGCCAACGAGAGGCAACAACATACTAGACCTGGTTCTAACAACAGAGGAGAATATAGTTTCCAATGTGGAGGTTGGGCAAAATTTTGCAACAAGTGATCACCAAATGGTCAGTTTTACTATTAACTTTGGGATAGGTCAACAAAAGCAGTTTCTAGAATGACGTAACTTTTTAAATGGAGAATATGACCTGGCAAGGAAGATGATTATAGAAATGAATTTGGAAAGGGAGAAACAGGAATAGACACAGAGGAAGGCTGGAGCATATTTACCAAATGTATGTCCAAAGTAATTGAAATGACCATACCCAAACAGAAGAAAATTAATAACAAGCTTCCTTGGATAACAAGAGAAGTGCAACGGAAAAGAAGGGCGAAAAACAAAGCGTGGAGGAAACTAAGTAAACTCAGATTAGCAAGTAAAGGAAATGAGAAGAACCAGCACAGACTCAAGATCTTGGAAGAATAGAAAAAAGAAAAGCGTCAGCAGTTGCTAACAAGATAGCTATGGCAAATTTTGAAGGCGGGTTGGCCAAAAATATAAAGCAGAACAGTAAAAGTTTCTACAAATATTGTAATAGAAAGTTGAAGCGAAAGGACACAGTCGGTCCCCTCTTGGACAGAGCAGGATGTGCAATAACAGACGGTGTAGAAACTGTACAGATTCTAAATAACTTTTTGTTCAGTATTTACAGAAGAAAATACAAATACTATGCCAGAAGCCAAAATTGTGTTCGATGGAAACGAAGAAGAAATGCTAACAGATATAGTGTGAACAAAAGAATGTGTTATCAAGGTTTTGACCAATTTAAAGACAGGCAAGAGTCCAGGATTAGATGGCTTACATCCGAAGTTTCTTTACGAGGTTCGAAATGAAATAGGACATGCAATTGCTTATATAATCAATGAATCACTCAGTACCACAAGACTGGAGAGATGCATTAGTCAGCCCACTGTTCAAGAAGGGAAAACGAAGTGAACCAAGCAATTACAGACCAGTGAGCCTAAATTCTGTAATTGGTAAAGTTATGGAAAATACTGAAAGAGAGCATTTTGGAACATTTGACCAGGCATAAAATTGTTAAAGATAGTCAGCACGGATTTACAAAGGGGCGTTCATGCCTAACCAACCTGTTGGACTTTCTGGAGGAGGTTTTTGATAAACTAGATGAGGGCAAGGCAGTAGACATAATATATTTAGATTTTGCCAAAGCTTTTGATAAAGTGCCACACATAAGGCTGGCTGACAAACTGAAGGCCTGTGGAATAAGGGGGATATTCTCAGATGGATTCAAAATTGGTTGAAGGGAAGAAGACAGAAGGTTGGCATTAGGGGAGGCCATTTGGAATGGGCAAAAGTTATTAGTGGAGTGCCTCAGGGCTCAGTGCTGAGGCCATTGCTTTTTCTAATATATATAAATGGCATCGATGAAGGATTACTATCCAAAAAAGAAATCCATGTCGGTGCTTTAGTCGTGCCTTTAGGAGACGATCTGACATGGGTAACCACGACGAAAGCGACTGCTTGGCTGTGTTACGGATCAACAAAGCAACAACAATAATAATAATTATTAACTTCTATAGCACCATTTCTAATACTCAAGGGTATCAATCGATGGTACTTCAAATCCATCCGCAAAAGACCGGGTCATTCCAGAGATCAGTCAGAGGGAAACAGCAAGACAGACTATGGAGGAAATGCTAATTGGAAGAGATATGTTTTAAGCCTAGATCCGAAAATACTCAGTTTATTGGAAGATCTGACAACCAGAGGGAGAGACTTCCAGATTTTTGGCCCAGAAATAGATAAAGCTCTCTTACCAATTTCAGTGTTTGTTTTAGGTACATTTAACAATAAATCAGCGAATCTAGTTGAATGATAATGTTTCGGATGGTTTAACATAGATTTTAAATATTGAGGTTGGCCAGACTGCAGTATTTTAAAAACAAGGACACCAGTCTTAAATACAATTCTCTGTTCCACCGGCAGCCAGTGTAACTTTTGAAGGACAGGTCTAATGTGATCATGTTTACGAGTTTTTGTAATGGCCCATAAAGATGAATTGAGCCTTCAGAATAAAGTAGAAGTGAATCTTCAATATAATGTGATCCACTCTTAAGTAATCGTGCTTCAGTGAGACCAACGACGGAAATGTTGATTCTGGCCATTTCACGCGAGACTGCTATTTGGTGGCCAAGTCGGAACAGAGTGGATGGTGCCATGACAAAATGTCACGGACAAAATGTCACGGACAAAATGTCACGGGGACAAAATGTCACGGAGGCAAAATGTCACAGGGACAAATGTCACCAGACAAAATGTCACCAGACAAAATGTCATGGGGACAAAATGTCCGCGGACAAAATGTCATCATTACTCTAACCTAACCCTAAAACTAACCCTAAACTGCGGACACTTTGTTCCCATGACATTTTGTCTGGTGACATTTTGTCCCCGTGACATTTTGTCCGTGACATTTTGTTCGTGACATTTTGTCCGGTGACATTTTGTCCTGCCCCGTAGTGGATACATTCCATGTGGCGAGACGAGCTGGTTGATGACGATAAGTTGAAAAGCTATGGGGCATCTGTTGTTATCTGACTGCATGCGTCTCGAGATGAGCTATGGCATGCCGTCGTCATAAGAGCGCCAGAAAGTGCAGAGTTCTTGAAGTATTACTTGCAGGGGCTTTAACCCTGGTACGGGTGTGGTTTAAATCCATTATAATAGAGAGCAATATCCCAACAATACCACGTCCCCTGTGGTGAGACGGGCGCAGTGACGTTAGGTTCCTGGTAACCCGCTGTTGAGTCAAGTACTGCCGTTAGATGTGTAATAACAAGATGTCCCTCCGCCAGTACTCGTGTTTATGGGCTGCTGCCCCACCTCTGGATGCAGTCTTTATGTTGATCATCTGTAATCCTTACAGCAAGATGTATTTCCGTACTCAAAACATAAAGTCCATTGAGACCTGCTGCAGTTGTGACTGTCTTACTTCACTCCAGTCATCCAAACCTGTCTTCCTTAGATCATTATTAACCCCTCAGCCTCCTCGATCCACGCGTTCGTCATCTCATCTCACTATGTCACGCCAGATGAATCTGTCATCCCTGAAAATTTGCAACCGTGCCTTCTCATACGCCGCACCTGAACTGTGGAACTCGATCCCAGCTTCCCTCCGCAGACTTGCACACTTTCAAACAATAAGATCCGAGTCTTCATGTCCTATAATTCCCGAATTAACTCTTCAGGTCTAAGTTTAAATCTTTCCTTTTTCTAAAATCGTTTCCTCCAAAGCTGTAACAACCTAGCCTCACTGCCCTTCGGATGTTGACTATTGCTTTGGCATAGGCTAATTATCCTATATACGTCTTTTGTGCCTTGGTTTTGAACTCCAATATTCTGGCACTAAGGAGAACAATCTATGTCCGCAAATTTGATTCCGACAAAACAAAGTTAATTACAAAAGTCGTCAAGACTTTCTTTAATTTGAGTTTTAATATTCAAATCCGAAAATTATTTTTAAACAGTCCATCGAACTCTTAGTTAATAAGTTTCATTTAGTATTTTTTATCGTATCCATAGGCGTCGTCATGAAGTTCGCCATGTCCGTAGTCGTCTCCATGGCGACGATCGCTATATCCGTTCCCGTCTCCATGGTGCCGATCGTCATATCCGTAACTGTCGGTATGGTGACCGTATCCGTAGGGGATTCCGGCGCCGTAGTCGACGAGGTTGACGTCACAGAAGTCCCGGTAGTAGTATTGGTTGCCATGGTGATAGTGATCGTAGGCGGAGTTACGTGAACCAGGTGCGCATGGCTGTTCGTAGGCGTTACCGTTGGAACAGATGACGAACGAGTGATGGTCATGGTAGTAGAAACCGTCGTTACCGCATTTGCCTTTAAAATACCACAAATAACTCGGAAATAACACGAGCTTTAAGTACAATTACCAGTGTTAAAGACTTCTATAGCTCCCCATGCAGTGATGACGATAAATTAGTCCTCTTCCAGCTGGTGGAATGTCTTCCAAACACAAAGCGACGATTGACTGAAAGATCGGCGTGAAAAATGTAACATTGAAAAAGGAAATTGTCAGCATTAAACGTTGAGATCAATTATTGACTGTATAGTACTTTGCACACAGATCTCCTAAAGCATTTTAGATCACGTTATTTCTATGTATGACCATGTAGGCTAATTCTCGTAATGGATACTGCTGTCGTAATGTAGTATTGAACGCCGGACCTTCGTAGCGCCCGTGGAAAGCGTACTGTCCGGTGTTGTAACCGTCTGGTATTCTTCCGGCAAAGGCCAGTGCTAAGCAGACGGTGAACAGCGCGATCGACTTCATGTTGCAGACGAGAGAGAGAACAGAAATTGTGATGTCTCCATCGGCAGATCGCTGGGCTTTTATACAGGTCGTGGCCTGTTGGCCGGCGACATGATGCGGCCAAGAATACTTGGAGTGAATCCAGACTCGATGGCGTTTTTTTATGAGACCCGTTTGGCTTTTGAACGGGGGTTCCGCATGTTGTCATTGTTTCAATAGAAACGTGGACTCTCTGTCTCCCCACCCTCTCTCTCTCTCCCTCCTCTCTCTCTCTCGTGGAACTCTGCCAGAGGCCGTCACGTATGCCATGCAGCGGTCATCGCTGTAGATGGTCACGTATTGCGAGAGAAGGGTTACTGATACTGACAGCTTGTACTGTAATTGTTATGCGTAATGTTGCGAACGAGTTGCGTGATGATAACAAAGAATTCGCATTACTGTAGATGGTCGATTTGCTCCAGCCAACATCATCCGCCATTGGTAAACCAAACGTACGATCAGCCTCTACTAGCCAATACCAGAAACCTCGTCTTTGGACAGTAATAGGGCAAAGAACCTTCTCGTACGCTCGACCCTACGATGCTTGTAACGCCCTTCCACCATCGCTAGGTTATTGAATGCAGATGGTTAGTTGGTTACATCACTGGTTTTCACACAGGCTTACTTTAGCCTCCAAATCCACTTAAAATCACATTATTAATATGTGATGTTAATTGAAGCTTGCGACGTCAATACTGGCTGCGCAGCGGCAGGTAGCAGTCTGATCCTGATTTGGGCAGAGAATATCAAGGACAACGTGAGATTCAATCGAAGTCGATAAACTAAATTAATTCGAATCGATGTACAGATCTTCATGTAAAACATAAAACTCGCGTTTTTATAGAATGCCGTCGATAAGATGAAGCTAGATGCTGGAGCGTAGTAGGGCGAGCGTGTTGAAGCACATCGAATTAAGTATTGGCAATATTTTGAGTCAGATTTTAGTCAGGCGATGGTTGTTAAGGTGTATAGAGGAGTATTGAAATCACAAAATCATCAGGCCATTCAGCAGACATGCTAGACAAAATTATAGCGCTGATATAACGAACAGATTTACAATTTGACTTTATTTTATTGGTGTAGTGAATATATTTATATTGACCGATCGTGTAGGTTATCTCTTAGTAGTTGGAATTGGTTTTCCGAGAACTTTAGCACTAATTTTCTGACAGTCGGACTGATTGTTCCACCAGATAAGGTAAGTATAAGGTATTCTAGCTGCATAGCCATTATGCCTAGTATCGTGACTGTGAGCTGGGGCACCAGTCTAGCAGGACACCATCTTGGAAGCAATCTTGGGCGCCATGTTCTTGGACTTATATTATAATAAAGTAATACCCAAAGACCTTGTATTAATGGAAATACTGGAAATGGCTTGTAACTTCTGGTATTTCCGCTCACCAGGTCGTGATCACGTGAGAGCCGGGTGATTTGTAAACATCGCAAGCGGTAGCTGTAGAAATTATATGAAAATGGTGTTCTATTGTATTGCTTTTGGCTGTGGCAATACGGACAACGAACAATTACGTTCCAGAGGAATAACTTTTCATAGGTAACTGTTGTATGTTTATTACTTAGCGAGTCGGTGATGCCGATATTCGATACGGACTAATTCTAGTCCGAGGTCGCTACGTATCTAACCCCTGATAAATGAAGCATTGGGTAGAAAATGACCCTATCCTTTCGTTAAGTCTAACTATCTGATAACTGGACCAATAATGCTAATTTCTAAAAGTTGTTCTAACATTCTTCAAGTTGTTACATATTTTGTTCTATTGTTGTTTAGAATATGTATTCAAGAATTGATTAACCTTATATGCATTCAGAGCTGCAGTCTGCATTAGTTGATCTGGCCAATGTGTTTAAATATATGGAGTCTATCATAGGCTCAGTTCTGTCAGTACAGCAGTACCTTTATGTCAATATGTCAACTTATATAGCGCTTATTTAAAGACAGGCTTAGCGAAGCGCTTCACACATTACACTTATACGAGATCTTAAATAAGTGTGTCTTTAGTCTCGTTGCAAACGAGTCAGGCTTCGTTTCTTTAGTTACTTCGTCTGGTAACAAGTTCCATAAAATTGGATTCCCACGAGTGACGGATCTTTCTCCAAATTTGGCCGTCTTTGACGGGGGAGGAACCGCCAGGTGGACCCGAGTACTTGACCTCAGCTGAAGGCGACGCTCTGTTAGCATGATCCTATGGAGAAGTTCGGTTAAATAGCCCGGGCAAGTATGGTCGTTGAGTACGCGAAAAGTCATCCAACATCGTTTGTAGGTGATTCGCTCTGTAACACGTAACCAGTGGAGCTTGTCTTTTAGCAAGGGGGTGACATGGTCACCCCATCGAGCTCCGTAGATCATACGAGCAGACGCGTTCAGAATCATCTGCAGGCGGTTCAGTTGTACTTCCGGGAGGCCGAGGAGAATACTGTTACAGTAATCTACCCGAGTAAGAACGAAGGATCGGACGAGTTGAATCACTGCTGTCAATGGAAGGTATCGTCGGATCGCTCTAATCCGCCGGAGCTGATAGAAGGATGTACGAGTAACATTCCCGATGTGCGTATTAAACGTAAGCGCTTCGTCAACGAGTACACCAAGAAGGCGCACTTCATTGGCCGGAACGATGAGAGCACCGCCTATTTGGAACGGTGCATGACTGATCAAATGCCTCCTCCTTTACTGTCATTTGAAAAACAGTGAAAAGCAAGTTTGGAATTTTTGCAGTTTTTTTCTTAAGATTCCAATCTACCACATAGCTAAATCCTGGAACATGAATCAAAGAGGACAAACTATAAGGCACTTTAGCATGACAAAGCTGATGTTATTTAATAATCAGTAAAAAATCTAATTTCATTTAATGAACCCAAATGTCTCAAGATGCCACTTATCCCCAGGGCCGACGAGAGGGGGGACAGGGGGTACATTTTTACCCGGGCCCGGCGATAAGCAAAGGGCCCGCGCTGACCGGAACAATTATTAAAATGTGAAATAAATGAAGAAATAATTTAGAATCTATAAAATAAATAAATTAATGTGAAATATGCAAAAATATGCCAAAAATTTACAAAAAAATTGTCAAAAATTTACATATTTGCCGAAATTGGCCCAAAATTTGCCAAAGGTATTCATTGGCACTAGTTGTTTCTCAGTGTTTGGCCCTAAGATTTGGAACTCATTACCAACATCACTTAGTATAAGGGCTGTCCATTAATTACGTCAATTTTTGGCAATTTTTGACCCAGTCCCCCTTGTCAACAACTGTCAAACTTTCAGTGTCCCTCCCTATAATTATGTCATAAATTTTGCCCCCCACTCCACACCCATTAAGATCAGTGAAAGGTCCCCATACAAAGTTTAGAAGGTTATTATTTGTTTTGCGGGTGCTGATCTTATTTCACTCCTTTTTGTTCATCAAGTGTCAAAATGCATTAGTGATGACCTTCTTTTTGCTTGTCATGCATTTTCTCATTGTAATATATAGTATTCCATATCAAAAACTTTACACCGATTCTGTACTGTTTACGTTATGAATTGATTAGTCATCCGGCTCTCACGTGACCACCGGGCGTAGCGCCGATGTACCGTTTTCGCCTACCGCCTATGGCTGCGCGCTGCCAATCTACCTATTACAAGGTCTTTGGTAATACCAAGCATGCCTCATTGCCTCTCCATTTAGCTTTTAAAAGTATTTTCATTATGCTCATCTCTTACCCAACTCATAACCTTTAGCTATTATAGTTGTTGTTTGGAATATATATATTATATATATATATTAGGGCGGGTCGAAAAAAATTTTTTGTCACGGAACTGAGGAAATATTTGCATTTCCATCTGATTTGAACGAAAATCACAAAAGAACTACTTTGAAACATGTGGAAGTGCCCCATTTTTAATTAGGAAAGTTTGTACATTACTTGAAAATCACAAAAATTTGTATGCCATCAATGAATGATCAATAGACGATCGGCATTTCACAGTTACTTACTCAGTAAGTGTTTACTACAAGAAGTTTTCACAGAAATCTTTTTTTACTCAAATAGGGGCATTAGATTTCGATAATTGACTCGGGCGTGAATAAAACCGCCTCTTGCATCAAAGCAATGAACTGCTGTTGAAGCATCTGTTGCTAGTTTTATGCAACGCTCCACTCCTTGTGTATGATTCTTGTAATCCAAAGTAAGTGGGACGATTCCTAGCCTGGCAATAACTTCATCTAATACGTCTTCACTCAACTCTGGCATATCGTGGTCACATGTGGTATTTTCAAAACGAACAAGGAATTTACTGTACTTTCGCAGTGCTGCAATTCATTACACAATGAGGTCATAGAAACTTGAGGGTCCATAGGTGGATCCACCCAACCAACGTTTTAAACAGATTCTCAAAGGTAATTTATTCATTTGTATGCAGCATACATATAAACCAATTGACTGAATGTTGCAGTATGCAATTGTTTCATTTGCTATGACGAATCCACAAAACAAATCAGCATATCTTGCAGGTGTCCTAATCAGTTCAATCTGATGGATTACTCCAGCTGTACAGCCTGTGTTATTGTATGTACCATCGCAGCCTACTGCTGAGATGCAATCGCCTGCATCTGAATTCTGCATCTCTGTTATTAATTTCAGAATACTACTGGCAATGCCAGCACTTCTTCCTGATGAAGGTGTAACGTGAGTTAGACAACGAGAACATAGTGATCTTCAACAATAGTATCACCACACCACTTGCTATTTCTGTTTACTTTGACTAAAGTGGCATTCCATCTCCCATCGACGTAAATACCTGTTATGGATTTGTGTGACTGTCTTACTGTATACCTCGCTGCCAATGTTTCTTTAATTTATGTCTCTCGCAATGTACTTTGTTCTTATCAATTACAAACCTTTGATCTTCTTTGCTGACAAGGCCAAAATCGATAAGCACTGTTCGCTTCTTTTGCTAGGTGCAGAAGAGGTAATCGCATTTGATTTGATCTTATTTTTTCTGCAAAAGAGTTCGGCATCGCTATCGGAAAATACCTCACAGTTGCTTTTTTAATCACTCCCTTCACTATCATTGACTTTGTCTTCACCAAGATCTAATATTTATTATCACTATCCGATGTTTTCGTTACTCTTTTAGCTTTGTCTTCTTCATTGTGCTTTCGTTGCATCCTTTTTCATAACCGCTTTGTTGATTCTACGTCTAACCTTCCAATAAACATTTTCCTTGAATTTCTTTATTCCAATAAGAACAACTGTTCCCGTTGCGGGACTTTTAAAAGTTTAGGACACTTGAGGGATGTGCTGATTTGTTTTGTGGATTCGTTATATCAAATGACACAAGACACAAATGCTGCAATGTCAAACAAAGAGTTCAAGCTACTCAAGAAGGTGGTTTGACGTGTTGAACTTGACTTAGAGCAACATAGTTCTGAACCAGTGGAAATTAGTGTTTCGACACATTTCAAGACAGACGGAGAGTGAAGTGTTGGAATGAAAGCCTTGTTCCAGAGATTGATGATAGCATCTGACACAGCTATTTTATTGTCTTTGTGTCATTCTTTTTTGTTTTGATGTGCAAGAAGTGCTGTCCAACTTGTGTATTTGTCGGCATCATATTGAAAGGAATTCCTATAACATTACCGAATATAGCATGCCATGTAATGTTTCTTGTTCTCATGTCGAAACCACACTTTCCAACATTTATAGAATCAATTATCGAACAGTGTACCGTTAAAACAAAGAGGCAATCAAATTACAGTCGAAAGTTAGGTAGATAACAAAATTGTATGCCAAAATAGCAAGCAATAACAATTCTGTAACAAATGAGCAATGCTGATAAATACTACAATCTTTAGGGCCAAAAATGGGGCGTTTGCAATAGCACAACTACCATTTTATTAGTTGTTTCTTTCTTTAGACTTCATTTCACAAATAATTACCAAGTTCCGTAATGAAATTCCAAAATTTTTTATGTTTCGACCCGCCCTAATATATATATCAGATATTTTGTGGCGAAAACGTAAAAATGAGACTTAAATATTATTAGATAATAATTAGTTTTAGAATAAACTGAAGTCTAGCCTAAGTAGTAAGTAGATAATAATTAGCTAAAATGTATCCGAGCCTATACCTCAGAAATTCACTAGATGACGCTTTGCATTAAAAAGAGATATAGACAAATAGAGAGTTGTAGTTTAATTAACCCTTTTTAGGCAAGCACGAGAACTCTTTTATAAGGGATTGTAGGACATTTTCCCTCTGGACATAATCCCCCGGACATTACCCCCTCTGATACACCCTTTGAAATGACACAGCGGACATAATCCCCCCTTTGTTAACTCCATGGACTTTGGCTATAGTCATTACCCACACCATAAACCAGACACTAAACACTAACCCTAAATGAAACTGACGGCAGCCATGGCATCAGATAACCGAAAAGTACCTTTTAAAATTAAGATCTATAACTTCTTTGCCGGGGGGAATATGTCCGGGAGAAATAATGTCCTGGTATAATGTCCGGGGGGATTATTTCCAGGGGAAAAAGTCCGTATACCTTTATAAGGAACCTTGCGTTAGCACAGCGCCTGTGCGCTGAGGGTCAGCGTGTGTTTGAAGGGAAAGACATTATATAAGAGAGTTCCCTAAGAATAGAAGCACCCATAAGAGGAAAGAACTAAGCAGTAGGTTCTGGATAAGGCCTGAGTTGAGTGCACCTCTGGATGAATCTAGAGAACCTGAGAGATAGAGTCTTAAGAAAGGGTGCGAATAGAGTAGCATTAAAGGGTAGTAATAGAGTATCACTAAAGAGTGCGAATAGTAAGCACTAGAGTGTGTGAGTTTAGGAGCCCTAGGAAGGCTTGATAAAAGACGTTTACAGGACGGGTGCAAGAGATGGAACACCCTTAAAGACAACAAAACGAGTGCCTCGGTTAAGGGAACATCCTTAGAGATAGTAAGACTTGTGCCGAGGTAAATGGAGCATCCTTAGAGATAGGAAGCCGGGTGCCTGAGATAAAGAAGCTCCATTTGTTTCAGAGGGACGGGTGCCTGAGTGTGATGCCTCGGGACAGTAGCAAAAGAAGGTTGAGCGTAGCAGCGATACCTGTAGAGTTAGTTTGAGACCACAGAAGGGTGGCAGAGCTTGAATATAGAAGGATCTGTAGCAGGAAGAGAGAGATAAGTACCTTGTAGCTAGTTACGTTCTTGGCCAAAAAGCCAAGTGGACGGACAACGTGCCTAGGTCGGCGCACCCGAGTGTCGGACCGGGAAAAGAGCCATTCTGGAGATTGAGAGGTTGCAGGGACCGTAGCCCCGGTTCGCCACTATATATATATATATATATATATATATATATATATATATACATATATAGTGGTTTCACACAGGCTTGCTTAACCTCCTAAACCACTTAAACATAGAACATTTCCAAATCTGCAACCGAACGAGAGCTAGCACACTATAATTTCATGTCTCCGGACAATTTTTTTATCATAAGTCCTCGGGAATGAAGTACCGAGGGCATAAAATAAAAATAAAAATAAAAATATATATATATATATATATATATATTCACTTCTTGTCCTTTTGCATACAGATAGGTCTAAAATATCTGGTAGACAATTCGGCTGGTATACTGTACATAGCGTTGTACAACAGATCCTAGCAGTCTCAGAAGGTCGTGATGACGATTACGATGACTGTGTTCAGACATGGAATCCATTCTTGAAAAAAGATATAGAGCTTTTAGAAAAAGTGCAAAGACGAGCGACGAAGATGATCAATGGATGCTATAATTTAAGTTACGAAAAGATTTTAATATTGTGGACTGACAACTTTATAAAGGAGAAGAGAGAGGGGGATTTGATAGAAACATACAAAATTATGACTGAGAAAGTAGATGTGCCATACGATCGATTTTTACATTGGCACACTATAACAGCACAAGAGGCCACAAAAGCAAATTGTTTAAGCAGAGGGTTGGTCCAAGAAATTTTTAGTGTAAGGGTTGTGGAGAAATGGAACAGTTTGGACGAGGCGGGAGTGACAGTTGAAACAGTAAACGGATTCAAAGGCTATCTCGGAAAACTAGGTTATTGAATGCGGAGAGTTGCTTCAGTGGTTTTCACACAGGCTTGCTTAACCTCCTAAACCACTTAAAATCACATTATTATTATTATTATTATTATTGTTATTATTACTGTTTTGTATCATTGTGCAGATTCTTAATTGTTTGATCAGATTGACCCGAAGGCAGTGATAAAAATTAGTAACGCATTTGCTACTTTGCGGTAACAGCCCATCAATCAGATTTAGGATACCATCAACAAAGGGTAGAGGTCGAGCATTAAGACAATGCTGTCAATCGAAGGGCTCAGCGTTGAAAACTGATGCATTTTACAGAATAATGTATAGGCCCTATTGTATGGCATGCTATAATTCTTATAAAGTATGCCAGAGAATAATATTGTGACTACAATTTCTTAGTCTACCTAAGAAATCTGATAATTCCACAACAACCTGGATCTACTAGATCCTCTTCACATGTAACTCTCCTTCGACCTCTGAATCAATCATCTCTCAAAATTTGCAATCGTGCTTTTTCATATGCGGCACCTGAGCTTTGGAACTCAATTCCAATATCCCTTCGCTGTCTACATCAAAGCCAAATAACAAACTCTGAGTCACAATTTTCTCCCCTTCTTGCAACATCTCCTCATGTTTTTCTTTCTAAACTAAAATCATTTCTCTTTATAAAATCATTTCCTCCATAGCTATAGCATCCTGCCCACTTGCCCTTTTGATTAAATGACCCGGCATGAATGACCCACCTTTGGCTATAGCTACTTCATTTGAGATTGAGCGCGTAGGAATAAGGAGCTACTTCGGTGCATCTTTTGAAAGCGCTTTAGAAATTAACGAGATTTTACTTACAAACACCAGTTAATTATTCCTAAATTAGAAGCAGAAGCTGATTGTTAGACGGCCATCTCATCGCTATTGCTGCAGTGAATTTTGAATTCAAATTATTAACGGAAGACGATGGCCATTTATCTCAGTGTACATCAAATGCAGGTATAAATTTAAAAAGAAGATAGGATTTCAAAAATATTGACGCATGCTAGTTACCATATCGTTAACTAAAATAAAATAAAATTATTAATGAAGAAAAACAATGAAAAGAAATCATTCGTTTGCATATTACTGATAACCAATCAAATTGTATATAAAAGATTCCGAATTCTGGCACAAGTTGTGATTATTTTGAACAAAATAATGCTATTTTAAACTCAATTAAACTTAGTATAATTAACATTTTACTTAACTGGAATATTAATCCTTTGTGGCTCTCGGTTACACCACTGAGTCGAATGTGATGTTATACGATGTCGTCGTCTTTTAGGTTCAGGATCTGGTCTCTCGCTTCTTGATTCGCTATGAATGTCCGAGGAGCGATTCGATGCTGCACTTGCAACATAATCTTCATTGTCAACTTTCTGGTCTTAGTCCTGAACTTAAATCTCTACATTTACAATTATTATCATAATTATAACTTCACTTTTCAACTTCGCAATGATGACTATTCGAAGAAGAAAGGCTCCACATGCAACATCACCAATCAGACCATCATTTGTCCGTACAACTGGACGGCTCTCGAAGCAAGGGTCTTTGCCTCACCCATGGACTCAAAGGAGCGCCAAATTCTTGACAGAATGCTTCAAACATTTGTACAGACCATTGAAGCGGCCAACCTAACGTATTTCCTTATGGCCGGTGCCTTACTTGGGTCTCTTCGACACCACGGTCCCATTCCTTGGGACGATGACGTCGACGTCATAGTCAAAGCAAGCGAAGAAGACATTCTCTTGGATGTTCTGTCTAAATTGGGTCCAGATTTCAAACTATATGCGATGAAACCACTCACGAGAAAGTACTGGAAACTATATCCAAGTCAAGGACGTCTGATCAATTACGAATACAGGACTCCGTTCATAGATATTTTCCTTTATCTCGAGAACGAAACCCATGTTTGGACCGCCACACCTCAATGGCAGGATCAAGACATCTGGCTAAGGCGGGACGTATTTCCTTTGCACAGAAGACCCTATGGAGAACTGTTCTTGCCAGCGCCATGCAACAGTTCGGCCGTCGTAAAATCCTTCGCTGACGCCTCAATGTGCAACAGTCGATATTGGAGCCATGTTTTGGAAAGGGGAATCCATGACATAATTAAAATTTCATGCGACCATTTGGCCCATATCTATCCATTCGTCAAGAGTTCCATTGGAACGAATAGATCATCTCATCTCGTCAAAGAAACATTGGTGCTTGGTGACTTGACAATCAGGGAAGTCATGGTCGAAAATTATTGTAAATAATCTGTTAAAGACACACTATATTATTAATCATTTATGACATCATGGTTATAAGATCATTTGTGGCTGTTGGTATTTTCATTTTGATTCCACTGGTCACAAAAATTCAAAGTAAATTTTTGTCTCCGAAGTAAAAATGGACGGTTCTTAATCAATGTAACCTATACTGAACACGTTGGTAAAATGAAAATTCATCTGGCATGTAAGCTTTTTCAGAGGTAGCCTAACACATTTAACGCAGTAGCCTCTGTCAAACCAGAGTTGTCCATGGGTCAGTTTTCTGAACCCAACCCAACTCACCAAATCAATTTCTTGTCTGCTGACCCAACCTAATCCATACCGTCCTGACCCGACCAGATGAAAACGTGAAAGTGCAATCGCACCTTCAAAATATGCATTATACACGTACATATATTTAAATCGATGTCTGATAAACACCCAGCGTTTAATTTTCATGTAACCAAATGTTTTCAAAACGAACTTCATTCAAGCACACAACGAAAGTGCTTATTTAATCTAAATACTGCAACAACCCTGTACGTTCGACATCACTTCCCATTGTCATTTCGAGTGTATAATGTACTGAATTATGACACCAAATATCATCAAACTCCACGAAAATATATTAGACCCTATCATTGTCTATTGCCAAATGCCAATGTCGATTGCCAACTTGCCGTGGCCGGTTAAGGAATGCGTTCAGACAGTGTGACGGCTGCCACTGGTGGCGAGAGTATTTTTAGTTAATTATTATTGCTAATTGTTATAATTTAATTTAATTAAGTTTTAATTCCTGTAAACGGACGGAGATGCGCTAGGATAGGAGGTTAAACAATGGTTATTATGGGTATTTCCCGTACAGTGAAAATTTACTTTTCCGACAAAAATAGTCCTCGAGAGTTTTGATTTCAAAACGCTAGGACTTCGGTAAAACGACTAGAATCGCCACGTCCACTTGAGATCGGGAGGTTTGGGGGAAATCAGAAACCAGAAACTGTATCGTATAGGTCCCCGGGATAGCGTTCGGTCGAAGCGACTAGGAATTTCCTACCGCAGACGACCGTCGCATGTTGGACGGAGGCTGCACGAAGCGAAACTTGTACTGAAGACCATACCGTCTGACTGTCCGATGCGCGCAGTTGACGGGGCTCCCGGGGCGTGACTATCTAGGAGACTGACAGGACTGCAGTGACGATGAACGGAACGGAGGAAAGGACGGACGACGGCAGCGGCCAGCCAGCTGTAGTGACTGCGTCCGGATATGATATGCTTTTTTGGCACTGTCGTAGCTATTATCGTGAAGCGGTAGAACAAAGCGCAGCGAATCGAAAGCGGATTAGTTTTGGAGCCAGATAAAGTGTCGAATGCTTACTGTTTTATATGTGACGTATTAAGGGCTATTGATAATGTTCCCCGTGCGGCGCCAATTACTTTGGCAGCCCGGGAGGAGAGAGTCTAGCTCAGGGGTGTCCAACTCAAATCAAATGGCGGGCCGCATTGGACCACAAACTCAACGTCGCGGGCCGCACATGATTACAAGTACCGGTAATACCTTGGTCTAAGACTACGTCTATAAGTCTAAGACTCTAAGTTTAACAGTGTAAATTGAAAGTGTAGGACTGTAGGTAAAGAACACAATGAAACATAGCATTACACATTGTTATTTATTCTTGTTCTATGTCTTGTGGATACGTAAGCAATTTTGGTAATCTCCTAGTCCTAAAAATAACGGTAATAGCCGGTCCTATAGCTAAAATTGTTATTTTCCAAAACTCGGTGGTGGGCCGGATGAAACTGTCTCGCGGGCCGGATCCGGCCCGCGGGCCGCCAGTTGGACAACCCTGGTCTAGCTAACGCGTCTTTGTCCGTGTTACTAGTGTTGCCACTGTAGCTTGGTTTGTTAATCTATATATATAATTCTCGATGTCCGTCCGTCCGTCCGTCCGTCCGACGGCAGATATTGCAAGACGCTGTTGTCATTGACAACCAAATATTGTTTAATTAAAACTGTATTATCAACGGAGCGTTTAACGAAGCGTCTTAATTGCAGCTTAAATCCCCATCTCTCTCCCAATCGCCCAGGCCCCAACCCATTCCCGCTCCGGCCCCAAACCCCATTTCCCCTTTCTCTCCCCATCCCTCTCCCCATCCCCCTTCCCCTCTCCTCATCCCTCTCCCAATCGCCCCGGCCCCAACACATCCCCGCCCAGGCCCCAACCCATACCCGCCCGCCCTACCCCACAGGCCCCAAACCCCCGTTCCCCTTCCCTCTGCATTTGTGTCTTTTGAAGTCGCTGTGACGTCGGAGTCACAGCGCAACATTGTCAGTGAAGGCTAATCTTGGATGTGATGAAAAGGGCCTATTCTTTGGTTGCATATGCACCGAGGAGGCCAACTCTGAGCCAAGGAAGGAGACAGACGCCTGCCTGTCCGGGCGTGGGAGTCAGTTTGTTGAAATGACGCCGTTGAGGAAAAGAGTGGACCGCCGTCGATTCAGGTACGGTAGACACCGGGTTTTGGTGAAATCGCTGAGGAAACATATAGACGCCGCTGCCCGTCTAGGAGCGAGAGCAGAAGGCACCAAGCGGGTTAAGAAGCCGCAACAGAGGATAGACAACGCCGCCTGCATTTAAGGGAGCGGACTCGGTCACTTTATCGACAATGAAGAGGCGTAATACGAAGTCGAAGCCAGTGAACAAGAACATGTGCCGAAATCATTAAAGGCGCTGAGACGAAGCGGTGGCCAGCGATAAGAGGAGCCAGTTAAAGGACCTCTCGGACGAGTCCGAAGCCAGGACAGACAGAGACATCGAACGAAGAAAATCAGGACCCCGTGTTGAGGAGCAGCCATCCTTAGTTAATATGGCATAATGCAAGAATCTATGGCTATGATTAAAGCAGATAAACAGAATACCTAAATTTAACGCAGCTAACAGGTACAGACTCACGAAACCCAACCATTATTTTTTTCATTATTTAGACCCAACCCATGGAAAAGCCTGTGTCAAATTTTCACTAGTAAACTGATGTCTAATTTTCTGGTTGTGTTTTATGCCGGGCGTTTCTATGATCAATATCCGACAGTAATCTGCCAGCATAGCGGGACTTCAATTGTCTTCATATCGCTTCTCCTGTCTTGAGTTGGCTGGAGTGCTTATAGATCTATCTCAAAACGCAAACTCTAGGCTTCACAGAATTTTATACGACGAAAGTAAGCGACAGCTTATTATCGAAGACAATGCCAAAATTAGTGTTTATGTTTTGAAGCGACATTATTTTTTCTTTTAACGACAATTTCATACTTATTTAATTGCTGTGATTTGACGTTAGCTTTCGAAGTCTATAGAGACATTGACTGTGACTCATTTAATTGATATAGGCCTACTGAGTTTAACATTTGCTCCACTTTTCCTGATTGCTTGATTTTCATATGATAACTCCAAAATATATGTTTTTCTGTGGTTAGGCCTACTATTTGCGTTGCAAACATTTGGAAATCGCTTTTGAAGTATATGCTGGCCTACACGCCCTACAGCTGTATATTCAATTACGCTTCTTTCTCTGCACTTAAGTCGCAAACCACGGTGAAGATTTATCATTTAAATTTAATTTATCTTAGGATCCAATTAAACCTATTAGCTCCGAAAGACGTTCTTCAGTTTTGATTTCTTATTTCATTATAGCTTAGGTGAGCAGCGGAGGGCCGTTACTTTGCCTCGGAACCATAGCCACCGAGGATGGCATGACGCCACAGCGTGGTAGGAGTGTTATTGCTGTCTTGTCTATTGTCACTGATTTGCAACCTTGTGTACAATTACAAAAGTGTCAGTGAATACAGTAGTTCGCATTAGACTTAATCATCGATTCATTCCTTCATTATCGCCTTTTACCATTTTGTCAAACTGTTCCATATCTTTGTAAGTTTGAATTCCTATATATTCTTTACTACTACTACTACTACTACTACTACTACTACTACTACTACTACTACTACTACTACTACTACTACTACTACTACTACTACTACCACTACTACCACCACCACCACCACCACCACCACCACTGCCACCACCACTGCACCACCACCACCACCACCACCACCACCACCACCACCACCACCACACCACCACCACCACCACCACCACCACCACTGCCACCACCACCACCACCACCACCACTGCCACTGCTGCCACTGCCACCACCACCACCACCACCACCACCACCACCACTACTATTACCACTGTGACGACTTAGGTGGGACCGGGGGAGACTTCTGGTACCAATGTGACGACTTAAGTCTTCTCTATGTCATCAGTGCCCGCTAAATTAGTCTTCTTCTTTTCCCCAGGATACTCGACTTTACTTTACTGCCAATTTAGCGTGAATATGTCCGCAGGGTAAGCCTATTCTGTGCGAGAATTATGATTATAGGTTGCATGGCAAAGAAACAACTCAAATAAGCACAACGAGAGATAATGAGAAAATGCATATAATATAATCGAAGTCATGATAAAATGCAAAGAACATATTATAATAGAGACCTTAGAACATATGCGGCCCAAAATCTCAATTTCTAGCAATGTCTTGAGGAATGTTCACCACAAGCATCTAAACAATACTAATGTACGATTCGCCGCATTAATGCAGGCTAGATAAGCCTTCCAGTTCCTATATAATATTGCATTTACAAAGTCTCTCAGCGAACTATACTTGCATCGTCATAAAATACACCAGAGCTATTATTCCTGGTAATTATAACGACTCTATCAACAACGTTATTAACAGCATACACATGGAAATATAAGTGGCGATCAATAATATGCAGCAATAAATCAATATAAGTAGGACAACGTTATTCTTAGAATAAATGAAGCAACTTCCCTGATGAGTGCGTTGAGCTTAGAGCTTACAGTTGATGTTTACGAGTCAAGGTCCTTTTCTCTGTTACCCTTCGGCTCGCATCATTCACGAATCAAGGTCCTTCTGTTACCCTTGGATTCGCATCGTTCACGAATTAAGGTCTTCTTTGTCACCCTTACATTCGCGTTGCACTCCTTCATTCCTGGCTTCTCCTCTCCAATTCCTCCTGAGTTCTTCCTCAGTTTCTTTTTCTCGAGAGAGAGCAGCGAAGATTGCTCTCATCCATATTTAAAGCCTTCCGCCGCTCTTCCGGCTTCCTGCCCATGCTCTGCCACAGCTGGGTCTTAGCGCCCAGAGACTGACTCCTCAGCGGCTACTGTGGCAAGATACTGCGCGAAGTTAAGTAAGTGCATACAGAGATAAATACAGTGACAGTATGTCACACTACTACTACTACTACTACTACTACTACTACTACTACTACTACTACTACTACTACTACTACTACTACTACTACTACTACTACTACTACTACTACTACTTCTACTACCAACATTGACATGAAACCAAATTTATGTGAAGCTAAATATTTAGGCCTGTCATGCTGCGACTGAGTAGTAAAAATCGAATTTTGACTTTGATATCTCACAATATGGCCACCTTACAGGAAAATGAGATGAAAATAAGCAGAAAGGTGGGGATATATGTGCTGTACACGTGAGGCAATTTTGATAGAAATATATTTAGGAATTTTTAAGAAGTCATAGTTTTTCTTCTGTTTTTTCAGAGACACCCTGTATAGCATTTTTTGCAATTTCCCGAATATAGGTGCAGATTTAGAGGGGATCAAACACTGATATGGATGACCTTTTTGTCACCTCCTTTTTGAAGAAAACACCGCCAATATGCTAGGCGAAATAGGCGCATAAATGGAAATTTTCGGCGCTTAAATTGAACATTTCCGCAGTTTCCCCGCATATTTAGTGCATACGAGTAACGGATATATTTCCCGAAAAATCGCCGCATTAAAAGCACAGACTTATTGATTTATAAAGTTACTCCACTCCTTAAAGATGCATATACGCGCTATAACTAGACCATTCTCTCGATACGTATTGTATGCGCTATGTTCTAGTTTACTAATATGTTGCAGTACTCACTCCCTAAAACCACGGCAAGAATGCTCTTGGTGTATCTGTAGGCATTTGGGCAATCAGCGACGTAGGTAGTCTAAGCTATTAATCTGGGGTAGGTCGCCATTTCTTCTTTCAATTTCAAAAGACATAGTTTTCAAGGCAATTTTAATTAATTTATAGTTTCTGAAGTACCTGTAGCTCTTTAAAACATTTTACTCTCCTACCTGAAAATAGTAGTTTGTTTGATCATTTGTTTGAGACGCGGTAAGTTAAAAATACCCATAGCGCCGCTGTATTGTGTTGGCTAAAGAAATTGTTCATGCAGTAAAGTAAAGTAAAGTAAAATCTCATGGATTTCTATAGCGCCTTGGAAAGCAGCACAACAGTAGCTGCTTGTTCTTAGGTGCTCAGCCTCTCTTAAAATAGCTATGGGAAAGGTATATTATCAGCCAGGCAATAGTCAACATCCAAAGGGCAGTGAGGCTAGGTTGTTACAGCTATGGAGGATATGATTTTAGAAAAAGAAAGGATTTAAGCTTAGACCTGAAGACTTGAGGAGATAATGCAGGAATTATAGAAAATGAGGAATCAGATTTTATTGTTTGAAAGTGTCCAAGTCTGCGGAGGGAAGCTGGGATCAAGTTCCAAAGTTCAGGTGAGGCGTATGAGAAGGCACGGCTGCAAATTTTCAGGGATGACTGATTGAGTGGGCGTGACAGAGTGAGGTAAGATGATGAACGTGTGGGTCGAGGAGGCTGAGGGGTTAATAGTGATCTAAGGTAGACAGGTTTTGATGACTGAAGTGAGCTATATGTAAGTGTTATTATCTTATATTGGATACGTTCAGTTATTTTAAGCCAATGTAATGATTTTAGTATGGGTGAAATATGAGAGAACGTAGGTGACATAGTAATAGCGCGTGCTATAGTGCATTTTGTATTGATTGCAAGTTGTTGATAGAGGCTTTGGGAAGGTTATAGTAGAGGGAGTTACAATAATCTAATTTGGAGTGTACTAATGAGGTGGCAATTGTGGAGGCAGATTTGGTATCTAGGCAAGGGCGTAGGCGGCGAAGGTCACGAAAATGAACACCTGCCTGTGCCTGTATTATAGAAAGAGAACATCTAGAAATGTACTGACTTCAACAAGGAGGTTGTATTTCTATTTGATAAGTATATTGAAAAACGGAGTGTGTTCTACTACTGAGTTACTTTTAATGTGGCACATGATTGAATCATTTCTGCTTCTGACTGGATCGTAACTAACGAATCTAGCAAAGAAACTTATCTGATAAAATTATCTTCGGCATAAAACTTAAACTTAGCATGATTCAAAGTGGCTTATTATTATTATTATTATTATTATTATTATTATTATTATTATTATTATTATTATTTTCTCGATAATTTTTATAGCGCTATAACATAGCTTGGTGCCAAAATCAAGAGCACTTTACATAAATTGAAACGAAATGTTAAATAGATATGTCTTCAGCGCAACTGAGAACCGTTCAAAGGAGGTGGCAGATGGCACTGTGTCTGGCAACGAATTCCAAAGAAGAGGGTTGCCACGAGTGACAGAACGCTCTCCGAATTTCAGTCTTCGACGGCGGTGGAATGTACAGTACCAGACGACTACTTGAACGTAGTTGAAGGCGACGGTCAGACGCTGACGGTTTCCGAATCAGCTCGGATAGATAGCCAGGACATGAAGGGTCGTGTAAGACACGGAACGTCAGTTGACACCGTTTAAAGACGATCCGCTCCGGAATCCGTAGCCAATGCAGCTTGTCTCTCAGCAATGAGGTCACGTGGTCCTGCCACCTGACCCCATAAATCAGCCTAGCGGCGGCATTAAGAGCCGATTGAAGCCGGTTCAGCTGACTGGCTGGAAGACCAAGCAAAAAATGCTGTTACAATAGTCAACTCTGGCTACGATAAGAGCGCGTGCAAGTTGGATTGCAGCCTGAGTTGAGATATACCGACGGATCTCTTTAATTTTCCGAAGTTGATGGAAGCAGACTCTGGTGACATTACTGACGTGTCCCACGAAAGTCAGCGATTCGTACAGCAGAACACCTAACAGACGGACTTCGGCGGAAGGAAGGATGACTGCATCACCAATCTGGAACGGCGCACGGTTTATCATGTGGTTTCAGAAATTCCGTCTTAGCGGGATTGAGTGCAATTCGATTCGCTGAAGTCCACCGTCCGATCTCACGGATGCACTCCTCAACACGAGTCCGGAGACCCTCGGCCTCCGCTGGAGGGCAGAAGGCATAGATATGCCCGTCATCCGCATAAACGTGTGAAGAAAGTCCGAACAATTCTGATATTCTTCCGAACTCACCTATGCAAAGGATGAATAGAAGAGGGCCGAGTGCCGACCCCTGATGGAACACCGCAGCGAACTGGTCTCAATGCAGATAGAGTATTTTCCCAACTGACGGACTGAGTTCTGTCAGTCAAATAGTCTTTAAGCCACGAGAGGGCTCGTTCGTCAATCCCATAGGACAACTGGAGACGTTTAATCAGAATCTCGTGATCGACTGAATCGAACGCGGCGGTAAGGTCGAGAAGGCCTATGAGAGCCATTTCTCCATTCGCAACAGCATCCACAATGTCATTTAAAATCCTGAGCAGAGCTGTCTCCGTTGAGTGCCCGGCCCCATAAGCCGACTGGTTTTTCGGCAAAAGTCTATTACGTGCCAAATGGGTGACTAGTTGTTTGTTTACCACCCTCTCCGCCAACTTCGAGAGAAATGGGAGATTTGACACGGATCGGAAGTTGGTTACGTCCGATTGGTCAAGCCCTGGTCGTTTCAGATGTGGTCGAACGATGGCGTTTTTCCAGGGCGTAGGAAACGCTCCACTCGCTAGGGACACTGACAGTAGTGTCGTAAGAAATGGCGCTAAGCTACCTATGGCTTCCTTCAGTAACCACGTTGGGAGAGGATCGGTCAAGCATTGTTTGTTCGTGACGCTTTAACCCACGCCGTGACTTCTTCGATCGACGGTGCATCGAATCCACAGAGAAAGAGAGAGAGAGACCCTTGTAGGCGTAGAAGTCGGCTGGACAAGCATCGGCTGTGCTGTCGCGAATACCATTGACTTTGTTGTCAATGTATTCATGGTACTCCTCCGCCAAGAAATTGGTGGAAGGACGCGAGGGCCCGATGCTTTTGCCTGTGAGGCCGTCCAGCAGTTTCCAGGTCTCTTTCGAGTTAGATTTAGCCTCGTCGAAGGCTTCTCGCCAATATTTGCGATCTTTCCGACGCACTAGCTTTCTGCTCTCCTTGAGGGCCGTTCGCCACCGGTGAAATGCAATCAGTTCGTCATTAGACCCCGACTTTTTCCTCTTACGGTGAATTATCTCTAGTCTCCTCACTTGACGCCGCTCCTGTCTGCATTCTTCGTCGAAAAACGGCCAGTGCGGACGAAGACGAACCGACAGCTCCTTTATCGGTGCTAGATCATCCAAGATGTCTGATAGTACCGTCTGATAACTGAGTGCCAATTCGGTTGCTGTTTTCGTTGGTTCGATCGGTTGACACAGCGAGGAGACTTCGAACCGCGCAATAAATTCGTCCAGGTTGAAACGATTCCAGCTCCTCCGAACAATCTTTACATATGCCGGGTGCGGGAGCGCCAGGGGCACTGTCCAATGGATCAGCTTATGATCGGACAGCCCAGCTTCCACGACCGTGACATCCAAAGGTGCCCCTTCCTCAGGGGCAATCAGTACGTCCAGGAGACCACCGAGGTCATGTGTCGGCCCACTGACCAACTGGCATAACCCGAAAGATCTGATAAGCTGCTTGAACTTCTGGCTGTCAGTGTCAATTGTGCGTTCCAAATGAATATTGATGTCGCCCACTACTTCTATCGGACAGCTAAAAGTCATGAGCGACTGAAAATTCGGAGAAGAACAGTTCACTGACTCGCTGTGACCTTGGTCTATATATGGCCACCATGATGTAGGATGCTTGATCGCTTCCGACCCGGCAACATAGCAACTCGAATGACTTTGGGATCACTTTAATGTCAATCCTGGCGATGCTGATCTCTGGTTTAGAGATAATCGCCACGCCACCATGGTTAGTAACCTGAATGCTATCCAGATTGGTATATTCGGTGGCAGAGGCCTGGCTGCCTCGAGCATGTTCAACTCCATTCCGCGAATCCCCTTGATGGCAATGCTATCTGGGTCTGAGTGCCACGTTTCAGTAAGAACCAGGATGTTGAGGCTGTATTCCTCGAAGAGATCGAGCACATTATCCACTTTGTTATTTACCGAACGTATATAGTGTACTCTAGCTCTGATTCGTTTGGCTGGGGGATAGGATCACGATCAACTCGCGGATAAATCAGAGAGGGATGTAGACACCTCTGCGGGTCAGGGGTCGGCGTCCCTGGTTGTCGAGAAGTCAGTATGACTTTAATGGCTCCCTGAAAACGACGACCTGCTCTACACCCCCGTTGGTTCTTCCGCTGAGGGGGGAGAGGTGGGCGAAGAGATGATCGAACCGTCGACGAACGGCGGCAGAAGGGCGCAGTTCCAAGCCAAGTCCAATACTGAAGAGTTCTGAACGCAAGTATATCTGAACCATGTTCTTCAAAATAATGTCTGGAGCCAGAGCTCCCTCTTGCGAATGACTCGAAGTCAAAAGATCAATTCGTCACAACAACACATTAACCGAGCGACAACTGATTAACTATGATCGCACGCATACGTGATAACAGTGTTCCAATTCAGCGGCTAAAACTGCAGGCAGCTAAGCCACATCTGGAAGTTCAATCGAAATCAGGTAGTTGCGCGATGGAGGTGACTTAAGCCGAGATCGGCGGTCGAAAACGTACGTGTAACGACTTTGAATGAGACTCCCTCTGACGAATAGTCCGAAAACCACAGCGAAGTCTACCTGTCACAACGGCACTAAGGCGCGTCGAAAATTGACGAGTTCACGCCAAAAACGATGGTCGCCGTTACATCCCTCCGACGGACTGGAACCTGAGATTAAAAATCCGTATCCAACGGTCGAAGAAATTGCACTGACGACACTAAGAGTCAAAATATTTCGGCAGGCTCAGACACCTGCGAGCAGCTATGAACAGCGCTCCTAGCGACCTAGCGGCTTAGGACAGTGGTTCTCAACCGGTGGTCCGCGGATCACAAGTGGTCCGCGAGAGGGGTCTAGTGGTCCGCGGCGAGGTCTGATAACACGTAAATAAAAAATTAGATATATATTTTCCATGTGAAAAACCTGAAAAGTGAGACGAGTTCATCAGCTTAAAAAGGTTATCGGCACATTTTGTGTGTATCTTGTGCATTTTAAGCGTGAAAAGTCTGACAAGCATAACAGAACAGGTCATCATCGCTTTTTAGGAGCAGATGCCTGCTCAATTTATCAGGTGATCCGCGAGAAATTGTTGAACTTCAAAAGTGGTCCACGAGGCGAAGAGAGTTGAGAACCACTGGCTTAGGAGGCATTACTGCCTGTGCAAAAGCCACTAGGGGCGCTAACGGGGCTTGAAACCGCTCCTACCTCAAACCTAAACTACCTAAAAGCCTAACGCTCCAGCGCGTAACCAAGTCTGACATTTAGGCCTAACGACATTTTATTCTTCTATCCCAGGCTAAAATATTTGCTAGGTGCTATTTTTCTCCTTTCTTCTTCTGAAGATCTTTGTTTGTTCTGCAGTAGGCCTACCGTGTAATGCAAAGAATCGTTCAAATGGAACGTATGCTTGTGCCTATATGCGATAGAAAGCGTACACTGCATAATATGTGTGCATATGCATAGTCTCCTGTCTGATAACCTATATTCCATATATGCTGTGTATTGAAAAACGGACTGTGTTCTGCTTTTGCACTAAATAGGTGAGTCAATTCAATGTTGACTGATCGTAACGGAAGAACCTGTAAAAGAAAACAAGCCGACAACATGTCGTCGGCATAAGATTGATTTCCGTGGAATTCTGACAGGTTGACTTGAAAAAGTTGTATATTTCACATTTTTATATGACGAATGGTTTTAATGTCAGATTTGCCGTTCATATTGCTTAATTAGGTCGTGTAGGAGTGAAACGTCTCCTCTGATAGTCGCTATTGCTACGCCAATAAGCCGGGAATAGAAAACCTCCTTCAAATCCAGCTTAGACTCACAGTCTGGTAAGGTAATTACAATCGGCAATGGCGATTTTCAAGGATTAAACGAACACAACTTGGCCATAGAATAACTAATTGAGGGCATTTATGCTACCTTATGCTGTACTCTGTTGCGCACTGTCTCCAAATCTCTATTTCAATTCCTCATTATCAAACCAAGCCGACAATATTAGCCATGCAGTGTATCGATTACACAGTGAATTAGGGAGACGGTTACTGCACGCTCATTGCACAGTGCTATATGCGTCGATAATTTCCTGCGATGTCCATGGAACTAATGCTAACACGATAAACTTAAACCAAAATTCTGAATGCTAAATAAAACTCGTATCGAGCAAAACCTACATCAGATATGCAATATAAATCAACGTTTAGCTAGCCATGATGCCAATGCATAAAAGTAGATAGTTTTAATAACGTCTATAATAGCAAATTAAAGTATATCTATTTGTCAATTATAACTTCAGTAATGTGATTTAAATTTATATATAATTTAGAGAAATGTTTGATTGTTGACATTGTAGTCTTGAGATGACTTTAGGCGCAGTGCAGTTGCAAAGGATCGCCGTCGAATCAGAGATGTCCATGGGTCCATTTTCAGAACCCAATCCAACCCATAAAATCTCCAACCAAACCCATGACGATAATATGGTTACGTGATCCAACCCAACCCAATTATTACTGGTTTTCACACAGGCTTACTTAGCCTCCTAAACCACTTAAAATCACATTATTATTATTATTATTATTATTATTATTATTATTATTATTATTATTATTATTATAACCCAAGCCACAGTAAAAATTTCAATTCTTAAACCATGAATTATTTTTGACCAACCCATCATTAATACGGAAAAGTCTGACCCAACCTAAACCAATCCAACCCAACCCAACTCATGGATTAACCAAGCCCACAGTCAACTCTGCGTCCAATATGACAGTTGACGCGAAATGGTCGACATAGTTAGGTTATGTTATGAAATTTGAACTGAGTGATTGTGTCATTAATTATGGGTTCTGAATTAAACATTTACAAAGAGCGTCGTCTTGTCGTTCATGAAGTAAAATTGCTACATCATCGACATATTTTTACCCTCATAGACTCAAGCATTATATTAAATAGAAAAGTAGTACCTTGTACCCCGATGCAGTTAGACTTGCATCGGGGAAAAAGGTACCACTTGTAGCGAAAATACAACATAAAGTAATAAATAAATAAATGCGCTTAATAATGATGATGAAACTAACTCTGAGATCCAATAGTAATTAAGAATGCATAAGAAATAGATAAAAAGAATGAAGAGTAGTGAGCGAAGTCATTCGTTAGATGGTCTTAATAGTTAAAGAGATTGGAGCTTGCAGATAGATGAAATTTAGAACACCCTCCTTAAAGTAGTGTAGAAACCCTATATCCTGAGTATGGAAAATGACCGGTAAGCTGTTTTCAATCTGATTATCAAATAAGGGTGAGTGTACCCTCTGAAAGGAGTATGTAACGCTTCACTAGGCAAGCGCCGCACTAAGTGGGTCCCCAGGGGCGGGTATGCCCCAAAAAGATGAGACCGCGGCGCGTGGAAAGGAGAAAGGCCGCGTAGAGCGTCCGGAACCAGATAAGGTACACGCTACACGGATTCACGAGGATAGAACGGTACACGTATACACCAAAGATAGGAAGATACACGGTACACGAAGAGGAACACGGTACACGGATACTTGAGGATAGAACGGAACACAGGTAGGCCCTACATGAGGGATAGAAACATGTTATAAGGGTACACGGAAAAATTAAAGCACACAGTACACGAAGGGAGAAGAGATATAGTTAGATAGTCAGCCTTAGAATATAAAACCTGTGCCACAAGTCTTTGGTTCATGCTTTTGTGGCTAGTAGGCTAGACTATTGCAATTCTCTTTATCTTGGCCTACCCAAAAGCCTGCTTTCCACTTTGCAATCTGTCCTAATTGCTGCGGCTCGTCTTGTGGCTAAAGCTCCTCGCTACTCTAGCATCTCAGACTTTATGCCTAACACCCTCCACTGGCCTCCAATTTCTGACCACATTAAATTCAAACAAGTCATTATTGTTTCTGCAGCACTTCGAGGTCAGGAACCATCTTACATTACTGATCTTTTCAAATCACCCTCTTCTGCTGCTCATCGCCGGCTCCGCTCCACTGATCAGAAGAATATTTGTGTTCCCAGATCACGCACTGCTCTTTCTCAGCGTCGGGCTTTTGCAGTGACTGGATCCTCCCTATGGAATGCCTTAAACCCATCCATTCGGGAATCACTTCTTACTCCCTCGCTCTGCTCAATGCGAAAGCTAGTCTCATTACTTTACCCTGCGACTCCAATGCTAGGAGCGCCTCTGAGTAGAAATAGAAGAGGCGCTATACAAATATCACATTACATTACATTACATTACATTACATTACAAGACTAGGTCGATCGACCACGTGTTTTATAGTGATATTAAACCATGTGTAACCAGCCGGACCACAGCCATTCTGACAAAAATTGACAAGTAAACAGGACGGAAAGTAGAAAGTCCTCATTTTTAAAGTCTTAAATTTGTTTTGTTTTAGTTTAACCAGCTTGTAAAATGTCGACATCAGATGACAACAACAATCTCTTGAATCGATATTACGAATTTCTAGAAGAGTCCATTGATCCAGACCACGGTCTTTTGGACAAACTCAAATGTAAAAATGCATTAACGAAAAAAGAAATTTTAGAAGTGGAGGCTCAAGCAACATATATTGGACGAAATTCAAAACTTTTGGAATACATTTCAGCCAAGTGTAAATGTGATGACTTTCTCTCAGCACTAAGGGACTCCTGTCAATCGCATATTGCAAACTACGTTGAAGCAAATGGAGGCAAGTAGTAACTGTCATCGTGTAAACACATTCAGCATCAATGTGTACCTTCTTGCTTGTACCTATAAATGCCCGTGCATATAAATGCCTGCACGTATAAATGCCTGTAGGTATGATTAAAAGAAAATCTGGCACTTCTGGCATGCTTTATATTAGATATGAAATATTGCTACGAAAGGCGCCGGGTAAGATAAAGATGCCAATGATATACTACGCTAGTACTGCACCAGGGACCGCCTTTCATGTCATGAACCTTGGGAAATATGATCCCTTTCGGTTTGGCTAAGGGACCTCATCTCCACCCTAGCTGTCTAAAGGTAAAGTTAGTCCCGTACTGGAACGAGCGTTGGGTCTCTGGCGCTGATCTCAGGTGCTAGGTAATCAGCGACGCAGGTGGCTTACGTCATTAATCTAGATTTGCTTGACATTACTTCCTTTTAGGCCTGTATCTTGCATTCGCAGCTTAGCGCTGCTACAAATATATCGACGCCTAAGCGATGAACGGCTTGGTTGGCTGTCGGCACGACGATTAGATCCCAAGATGGTCACCCATCCAAATATTAACCATATTAGTAACAGCTTTCGACGTTGCCTAACTTCGGTGTTCTGGCGAGAACCGGTCGCACACCGTCAAATACCTTTCTAAGATATGTCTGAGAAGACCAAATATACTGTTATTGACCACAAACCAGCGTTTTCGAGATTTAGTTCTTCGCATCCATGACTAGGACGCAGTGCTCCGTATGATCAATAACATCGAAAACGGTTTCTGAAAGCTCTTGGACATATCAGGGTGAACTACTCTCTCTCTCTCTCTCTCTCTCTCTCTCTCTCTCTCTCTCTCTCTCTCAAAGATTCACCGTCCGATTACATCAGAGAGCGAATCTTGATCGGATTTTCAAGGCCGACATCAAGGCCGACATCTTGCAGTCCTCACTGACATACCAATATTGTTAGCAGCGCCTGTGACTTCTCCTTAGCAATGCTTAAAGCGCAAAATAAGTTGCCTTGAAAACAATGGTAAATCAAAGTCAATAGGGAGTATTTCATTCAAAAGATAATTCCGTGACCATAATCTTTAATACGCTATGCAAATGAAGGAAAGCTAAACAAACAAATACCTTGTACTGTATGTCACATCTGCTTCCATTGTTTATTAAAATTAAGTCGTATTAAGCGTGCACTTATACTGACAAAATTATAGACCTTATTAAACCTATATTGAAAATGTTGTATTTGTTTAGCTTATGGAGGAGAATTTGGAAGCAATTGGCCGCTAACGGATCATGAGAAATCGATTTTAGACGTCAATGAAGAAAGCCTAGTCGACCTAATTGATATTGATTCTGGTCTTCTAACAAACCTCTACTCAATGCAAGTAATCAACGACAGACAGAGAAAAACAGTTTCATCCAAGCCAACAAAGTTTCAGAGGAATAAAGCGTTGATAGATATGCTGACACGCTGCAGCATCAGTGACTACACAAAGACAATCAAATGTCTTCGCGACACCAATCAAAGTCATATCGCAAAGATTCTAGAGGAAGGGGGAGGTACTGTGCTGTATATATAATTATATCAAAACTGATGTTTTATAATCGTTATGAGAGTCTATGACCATCAACTGGACTTTCAAGATCATGAATACTTTTTTGAAGTCATCTACTACCATTAACAATAATGAATATAATCAATAATGCATTCTTAATATTCTGTTTCAGTTATTTACTAGAAGGTAATTATCATTTAGTAGCTATTGGTTATTGATATATTGTAGTGTGTATGAGGATTCATTCTGAAGTCGGAGATGAACTAACAGAGGACGAGATCATCGCTAATTTTGCCAATGTTCTACAGAATAAGCCATTGGATGAATCTCGTCGTATTTTAGAATCAGCTTTAAATGTGATTGCGCTGAAGAAGACCAAAAGCATTATCATTTACATTCTCTGCAAAAGTGTAAAAGAGCTGCTGGAATTGAGAGACATGCAACTGAAAGGGAAACTTCGACTTGAAGTGAAAAAATTCTTCATGCTCCTGTTGCCTCCGTCCAATATCATGGAACCAACTACGAGCAATCTTTATGACATTACTGAGTCGATTTTCAAACAACTGCTTTATAAATCTCAGATCGACGATGTCGTTGCGAACTTTTCAGAAACTGAGTACGAAAGATGCAAAACGCAATTTGCAAGTGAGCATATTTGATTGATAATCTATAATGAGGTAGTGCTGTTAACTGCGGTTCTTCAAATAGATTTTGCTAAGAAAGTTATATGTTTCTTAGGTAAGGCGTTTGAGTATGTAAGACTGTATTTGACTTGACGCGACTGTGTGTAATTTGAGCGTGTCATTCAAGAATGCAGCTTGTGAAACGTTCAGAAGTTAAAAATTGCATTTACCTAATAATTAAATTTTTTACTCGATGTTCTCATGACAAAATGTGTTTTGTTAATTCTTTTGTGCAGTTTTGGAAAATTCCACCACCTCTAACACACACGTGAGTATTCATGGTCTGAAGTACAATCCTTGCTAATTAGTCAGATTTCTAATCTCTGCTGAAGAAAGAAAAAGGTCGTGTCATGTTACTCATTTCATAGGTCCTCTTGTCTGGAGATAAGTTATCATACACTCTAGATTTTTGTTGTAGTTATGACATTTATGTCTCACGATTCTTAACTGCAATTGCTACCAAAAACAACGTGTATAGAAGTGTATAATGTCACTGATAATAACATAACAATACATAGAACTTAAAACTTGAACATCGATCATCAACTTGTACGGATAACTATATAGAAAAATTCCTATTGACATCTATGAAATAGGCAAAATAAACCTCAGGGTAATAGGATATCGGAATGGCTAAGATTCAGAAAGATATTCCCTCTTTTTGATAGCAAAATAGAACGAAAGGAGTTTAAAGATTCTTAACGCAGACTGTTCAATAAAGAATGACGTTCAAAATGTTTGTCATAAGTTTCTAAGTTTGTTTCAGTTTAACGATTTGCCATTGGAATTATTAGACATCATACTACAAAAATCCTACATTAGTTCAGCATTGAAAGAGGCTAACCCAGCTGCCTTTCAAAAAGATGAAGATATATTTCGACAACTAGCAACTGTTGATTGATGCTGGTCGCAAAGAATGACAAGAAAAGGTTTTAGGGACGCAATATGGTCCAATATTCGAAGTAAGCAAGCTTTCGATTCATTCCACACCTTTCTATATTTTAATTGAATTGTATGAATAAAAGTGCAGTCTATACGTACAGTGCTATGACTTTCGTCCTAATCGTAGCCCGGAATTCCATCATAAGTCGGATTTACCTAGTTCGGCGACGGTCTACTCACGGGAGTCCGGATCTCAGAAGTTCTCCGCGTGGTCTTGCCTCGTGGACAGTTCTCACAACATCCGCGGAATTTTCAACATCTCATCCCGTGTTTTGTAACTTTGACGTATCTGTCGCGGACGGTTCCTACAGCGGAAGGCCGCTTTCTACGGGATTCGCCACCGTGTGTGTTAGGACGGTGCTTTCCTTTGTTTCCATCAGGGCGGCCCTCGCGCTGTCTTTGTTATCCTACGTTCGCCATCGGCACGCCAAATTATGTCAAAGCGCCTTTGACTTCGGCCTTTGTCGTGCGTACGGCGCTATAGAAGTCGTCGAGAAGATAAAGAGATAAAGATACAGTAATTAATGGAAAGGTGCGGCTGAGTAGTGATTGCATTCTTACCATGCAATCGTAATTTCGCGGAATCAATTCACCGGGTTCAAGGGCCTAGACTATATACTGCGTAGCGTCCTTTAACAAGTTATTCACTTTAATCGCCTGCAAGGAATGCAACTTAGAATCAACTCACTCACCTCGTCCCCGGGTGGCGAAAGCCAATTTGACTTTCCTAAGGGCACGTTAATCCTCATCATTTATTTAATGTATCGACGCTTCTATCACTGTAGGTGAAGTTTGAATGTAATGACAATCGCTAGTTGAAATGTGATTTATGTGATTTATGGTTGCATAATTAATATTAGATTAGAAACAAATGAGTTTTAAATTGATTTTATTTTTAATATATTGCGAAGTAGCATCCATATGAACAATGTTCACGACATGGAAGGCAGCTGCGGATAAATTGTGCCATCCAAGGTTAACAATCCAGTAGGCCTACTTGGAAATGGCGTTGTACCTTGATTTTTATGACTATCTTGTTTGTTGGCTACTTAGAAAGTTGAATGCAAATTTGGATCGCTACTTGCGTTCTTGTAGTCAAGCGATCTTCCGGTCACGCGGTCTTCGGTCTTGTGGTCTTGTTTTCTTGCTGTCACGCGTTTCTAGAGGCATGTCACTATAGAGCTAAGAAAGTTCAACTGAGGAAATCTTCTTTTCATTATGGATTTTAGTCTGCGTCTTATTTGAATTTTATGCTACATTGTTCAACAATCATGTCGTTGAGTGGCTACTTTAATTGTTGCCGTGAAACGTTTTGAGAGATATAGCATTGTCGTGTGTGAATAGTTTAGACCAGGCTAACCGCCTGAGATCCCTTTACAAGTGTGTGATAGCTTTTGGAGTCGTGACTGACAGCGGGTCATCAAAGATTATGTTATGTAGCCTAAATGGTAGACCTGCAAATTCGTCTGCTTTAATACCAGATCTCTGAATCATACGTTTTACTACACAACCGCTAGTTCTATAGCGTTTTAGGCCTAAGTTATTTTACTAACGGTTTGTAGCTAGTACCTCAATTATAATATTGAAACGTTCTGGTTTTTTAATTTCTCGTCCATATTTACGTTATTTCCTACTGTACATCGCATTAAAGCCGCCTAAGCATAAATCTTACGTATTCTTTCTCCTTTTGGTACTTTGCCGTTATCCGGACCCCAGTGAAGTGTAATGGCTTTTCAATTGAGAACCTGACCCTAACCCTAGCCATAACCCTAAACCTAACCCTAACCCTGACCCTAACCTAACCCTAAACATAACCCTAATCCTAACCTTAATCCTAACCCTAACCCTAACGCCAACTACACCATCCCTCTACTGGGGTCCGAATAACGGGAAAGAACCCTTATTTTAACTGAAAAACAATATTTGCCCGTTCCTTTCTGCCAATCTTCCAGAACCCCAACTTAATAATAATAAATATACATAATTATGCTACATGCTCCAGTCCATTGTGTCTAAAAGTTTTCACGAACAACGACAATTTCGCATCTGGCGTTAAGCGTCATGCTAACAATTAGGATGACGCCATTACATACTGTGACTTTGCATTGGTTGAAGAATTCGTAAGCCATAATGCTAAGTTCGCAGAATTTTAGAACGATTATTTCGAAATCCAGTTACGAGTAGTTTTCTAGTGTGCCTCACGTCGAGGAATCTGGGATGTCACAGACGACACTTAAAGACAACAAGAAGCCGAGTCAGATGGAGTGCCCTATCATTATTAACGACGGTACCAATAAAGTCGTCTTCGAGAAGTTTAGCATTTTTGTGCAAGTTAAGAGCACATGCCGCCTTAGCACAAAAGGCCATGGCGCCATCAAGCAGAAGCAAGGTAATTCCGTCCAAAGTGGAAGGAAAAAATTAGAAGCAGAGTTCTAAAATATCTTCAGAATTTTAAAAAATGAACAGTTCTCTAAATTCCCTGTTTTATTCTGACGGAAAAATATAAAGAATTTTCAAGACCGGCATTTCAAGACTGCCATTCGTTTTCACCAGTGGCGTAGCCAAGATGTCCGGAAGGGTGTGTCGTTTTGATCATGTCCAACTTCAACAAATCTTGACAAGCAAAATAAAGGTCATCCTCATCCTTTCCTCTTGTACTTTTTCCCTTTCATAAGTGCTGGCAAGCCAAAAACGGTCGTCATCTTACACCTTTACATTCTATTGATTCTATACCACTTCAAAAATTAGCCTAGGGGGTTTGACCCCAATACCGCGTCCGAAAAAAATATATGGAAGCACAAAAACTTTTTTCGTCGGAATCCAAGGGGGCTTAACCGCAAACTCCCATTGGCTATGCCATTGGTTTTCACTGGAACGGTCCATTGGTATTCGAGGACATGACAAAAATGTTTAAGAAACGAGTTACGAGGTACAAGTAACAATTCTTTAGTGTCAAATCAGCGACATAGAGTTTGTAGACAAAGGCACAAAGTAGATATTTTTGAGGAACAGTGAATGGAAGTAGAATATAAGAACACAAGAATTGAATTGCACCTGAGAATAATTGACTACCAACACTGTATTGATCGCGTGCTTGATCGGCGAGTAGGCCTACTGTATATCTGACACATTTTTCAGCACTTTAGTACTAATTATACAGAAGTCATTTGCATTAGACTTTTTTAATTTCAGCCTGTGTCTCGATTATTGAAGAGTTTTGTTTATGTCATTCTCGTCCACACTCGTGTCAAAAAAATACTTTCCTACAAGCATTGAGGCCGTATTAGAAAAAGCATTTCGCACACTTGAATTTGCAAATTCTAACTTGTTCGTTTACAGAAATCAAAATCAGTAAATGCGTTATGTATTCCAACGGAGCTTAAACGTGTCTTCAATGAAATAATAATTTTCGAACCTGTTGTCAAGTGGAATGCTATAAAAACCAAGACATCCTAATTCCACTTTATATATTTGTTTGTTTGCAGAATGTAGTCGATATTCGTAAACCAATATTTCAAATATTCGCACATTTTATTTCGCTTTGAGTTTCTTATTTGATTCTTGCAGCAAATTACAGACAGAAAAATGGCGAGCATGTTATCTACAGAAGTAATCGTCAATCGCTTCAGGAAAGCTTGAAGGTTTTCGGTAAAGCTTGCATATCGACCAGTGATCTAAGTGACATTGATGTTGCGCTCTTAAAGAAACAGAAACCATCAATCTTCAAGAAAAATCGTTGTCCGTGTGATGTTTTCAGCCTACCATTGAAGAATGAAGTGGAAATGAATATACTGATAAGATATCTTCATCAAAGGGGAAAGACAATACGAAACCAAGTCATTGAAAATGGAGGAGGTTGATTTCGATTTAGCTATTTTCTGTAAATATATTGTTAAAATGGATATTAGACGCAATAGCTAAGTTGTAGGACAATTGATAATTAAATTTTATTTTACAGCGTAGGCTACAGATATTTTGTTAAAATATCAATTTAACCTTACACTCTTCTGAAGAAATTTACATCTTTTTCAATAAAGACAATGTATAAACATTGCAGTCCTTAAAATGCATTTTTAAATAAGAGGACCTATAACAATTATCTTAGCTAAAATTGTAGCATAATTTTAAGATTCAACGTATCTAGCTAAGTGAAGGTAGGGGCTGAATGATGGCGGTTGTTTGCAGAATATTATCGATTTCCAATTAGAACAAAGTGTATTTAATTTTTCACAAAATGTAAAATAGATTTCCTGGATGCATAAGGATTAGGGAGTTGTCGTTATTTCCTAAGCTAAAAAATAGAAATATGCCATATGCTAATATTACAGACCTAGTAATCAGCTCATTAACTGTGCAGAGTTCCTAACACCCACAGTATATAAAAATGAGTTGTCATAAACGTAGCTACCTTCGTAGAATTTTGTATCGATTAATGCATAACTGCATGTTGAAGCTAATTGATGAATTTGCTAATTTCGTTTCACCAGCTGCTTTTAGAATCGAGATTCTGAGTTTTAACTCCTTTAAAAAAGCACAACACATTCGACAGTTAGCTGAAAGACTTAACCGCATAATATATTATTACGCCTCAAGATCACAGGATCAGGAAAAGACAATCAACCAACTAAAGATCGAAGGCATTGAGCTAATGTATGCGGTGGAAGATAGAGATGTTGCCATCTGGATTGTATGTAAATCACCAAATTCTATCGAACATCTGAAGCAGTTGAACAAGTCCAAAGGACTGTTAGATTGTTTCTGTCATTTGTGTCATTTTAATGAAGACCGGTTCCAACCCATGAAGCCTATGCGCGTCAATATAGACAATGAGCAGTTGAAAAAGGCAATCGGTAAGCTCTTTTTTCCTTTTTATCAGGGAAACATACCTCAATATGCTACTAGTTTATCTAGTCAAATCCTAAACATCTATAGCGCCACCTTATGATGCACAGGAGCATCAGCGATGGCACACCGGTTTTTGTCCGTTTGTACGGAAAGTTTTTTTCCTGTCTCCGGCACCGTTGGTGTCGCTACTACTTATCTCGCAACGCACCTATCTCTCAACGCATCGCACCTATATCTTAGCGCACCGCACTTAAGGTGCTTCTACTTAGGGTGCTCCGCTCTCAAGGTGCTTAATCCTTCGAGGGCTCCGACCTCAAGGTGCTTGACCTCAGGGTGCCTCCTTATCTCAGGGTGCTCTCCGTCTAAGGTGCTTTTCCATCTCATGGTGCTCTCCGCTTAAGGTGCTTTTCCTATTTCCGATAATGCGCTCTTTATCCGGGGTGCTTTCCCACTTAAGGTGCCATATTCTTATACGCACCTTTCTCTTCTTCTTGACACACACGATGACCTCAGCTATCGACCCTGATCTATTGCTGGGACCGCTATTTAAGGAGTTTCTAAGCGGCAAAGAAAGCTGTGTTAAACTCACTATCTTAATATTGCTCCATTTCCTTAACGTCTAGCGCCATCTACCGAATACTTATTCCTTAACCTCTCTACAAAATTTGGGCAATTAATACTTATGTATTAGGCCTATTTATATAGGACTTCAGGCTTATTTATTATTGATTAGTACTTCATTCTACTGCAATTTTCTGATTTCGCCACAGTATTTAGAGATAGGGCATACCAAAGGGATTATTTGCAGTAATCAAGACGACTGGACACTAAGGCATTTTCCAATAGCATTGATGCAGGTTTATTGAGAAATATCCCGGTACGATACCTAATCACGAAAATTGTAGTGAGCTACTTTACAGATGCTATGCGTATGCTTAGTGAAAGAAAGCGTAGAATCAAAAATTACTCCTAGATCCCGTGCAGAAGTGCTTTCAGGAATGATCGATTCCATATGTTTGATGGATGTGATAGAGCAGCGGTTCCCAACCGGTGGTACATGTACCTTTAGAGGTACATCAGCTGTTGCCAGGGGTACACTAAAATTGTTAAAATAGTAAATAATTTGTTTGGAATTTCGTTCAAAAATGTCAAATATTGCCAACTCTACGGCCGCTGAATAACAGATACGAGGCTACAAATGAAAGCGCTATAACAATACACATGTCCTGATGCGTATTATTGATCACATGCACAAATAATGACTTCCGTTTCTGATAGCACGTGTTAAGTGAACTAATTAACTTTTAAAAAGTACCTAATATCTACAAATTCTACATTAACCATATCAAATTTCGGAAGTTGATGAATAAATTTTTTGAAAGAAATAACTGCAAAAAGTGTTGTTTTTGGTCTGCCCTGGGTTGGGGTACAAGCGGCGAAAATTTTTTGGGCTGTAGTATAATTTTAAAAAGGCTGAGAACCTCTGTAATAGAGTCAAACATCATGAGCTGGAGCTTTGTTCCTAAAAAATTCAGTTTTAGGCGGGTTTAAAGGCAGTTTCTTCGAATCCATTCCGGACTGAATATGAGAGTATGCTTGAGAAAAAGAGAGATTCCATTGAAGATTCTGATGAAGAGTTACCAAATGAAATAAGAATCCGAATATAATATGCATCTATGTGGTAATCTAGATGATGGTATTAAGGTCATGACCAAGAGGAGTCGCGTATAACGTGAGCAGAAGGTGTCCGAGAACCAAGCCCAAAAAGCGATCTTTGTGCAGACAGACAGAGTGCGAGGACTCAAGTAAGTAAGTAAGTAAAATCTCGTGGATTTCTATAGCGCCTTGGAAAGTAGAAAGTGAGCCAGTGCAATGCGGAATCTGATAGACCAAACCAGTGCTAGAGACGGTGTGAAAGGATGGAATGATCACCAGTATCAAAGGGAAAAGCCAATGTCCCGAAAATTTTAATAAATCTTTGAAATAGACGTTGAGCTCTGGTGCTTGTTTCAAAGACTTAAGATTAATTTCTGAGTAATCAAAAGCTCTAATACAACTATATGCATCGTATATCGCTTTGCTTACATTCACTCTTCCCAAGAATTTCTTATTGCTTTTGCGAAGATCCCATGAGTGACCCTAACTCCAGTAAGGGGGCGGTCCTCCTCGTGGCTACTCAAATGCTACCAAGAACCCGTGCGATTCTCTTTATATTACGATCTCAGCCGATACAATAGAATGCTAGCCATGTCACTCATGTCATGCTAGACATGCCATGAGTGGGCTTCGGGTTGAGTATCCCTGCTTTAATTAATAAAGCAAGAACAATACGAAAACGGAAAAGGAAATAGGGGCTACATCAACTAATGATTGCAATGACAATAAGTAAGTAAGCTAATATTTGTAGCAATACTGTATAATAATTTGTAATTTTAAGTGTTTTACTAGGGTATTTCTTATGTTGAAAGCCACTTAATGCAGGCCCAAAATTTTTCAAGCATATATTCAAAGAACTGTAGCGGTCCACAAGAACAATCCTCGCGGTCCTGACTATGGACAGTGGGCTCTCCTGTGGACTATGGACAGTGGGCTGCATTCCGCTCATCGGTTTTCCATCGAGTCACTTGCAATCCTCTACTTTTCCTCGTCGTTCTGAAATGTTAGTCGTTCGCCGCCGTTGAGGAGTCCGCCAAGATGTCGGCCATTAATGGCCGCCGCGAGAATTTCAACGTGACTGCGTGTGGCTGTCGTTCCTTACCTCGCTGGAACCTCCATCTTCGTCGGTTTGCCGATTTCGACGATGAACTATTCTCTGACGGAAGACCGCTTCTTCGGATTTCACCGCTGGGATGTTACCGTGCGGAAAACTCCTACTACCAACCTGCTGCCCATCAACATCATCTTCCGTTCCTAGTTTACCTGTCAATGTGGCTACAATTTTCTTGTGAAGGACCGCTTCTAAGGACTTAGCACCGGATTTACGCGGCAGCGAGTTCTTTCCATCATCCGAGCGGATTTTTAACATCGTCACCTTCGGAACCTCATTGACATATCAGCGTTGTTAAAGCGCTTTTGATTTGGTATTTAACTATGTTACAGCGCTATATAAATTGTCCTGAACATGACATGAGTGGGCTACGGGTTGAGTATACCTGCTTTAGATCCTAGCCAAATAGGCCTAAGCATCACCATTGTGCTGCAATGCCTCATGTTAGAAAGTGCCTAATAGACTGTAAACCGTCTCTGATGGCATTATTTAAGTTCGGTGTCCCATATTCAATCTCTTTGTTAGAGCTGAACACTGTATAAAATAGTGCAAAATTGTTGCGATAACTTAAATATGCTATTAAGCCTCTGTTATCCGTTCAACTATTCAATGCTGCATGTAAGAGAAGAGCCCCATAACTCCAACGACGACATTTGCAACGACAAAGACCTAAATAAAATTTCAATAAATATCGCAATGCCAGACAAGCAATATGGCAGAAATTTGAGCTAAATAATTTCTTTACTTTATGACGATTGTTTTTAGCCGGTATCTCAAAGACTACAGCAAGTTTCACAGAGAATATTGGCATGGATGTTCCTAATATGATCTATCATGGTGGGATAAGTAAACTGAGAGACAAAATTTACGTTGTCTTCAAATATAAAAGCCTGAGGGTAGACATTCTAGAAAAAGGTCTTTGCAGAATTTGTATATACGACGACCAAAGTCCGTTTCCTATGCTAAACGAAATCTCGTTAGAAGATGAAATACTAGAAGATGAAATATTTATAGCTGACATTAAATCCAGCGAGAATCAAAATTGTCTCTACGTCTTAGAATGTAAGTCAAATTGCGTTTGGAGAATCGAACCCAGTGGGCAAATGGAATACGCACTGAACCGGGCATGGCTACTGTTTGAGCGCAATTTTGTTCCTCGAGTTCTTTACGTGTCAAGAGATGATCATTTGTTGGCAGTAACTCAGCATTCTCCTGTGAAATTGAGAACATATATGTCCAATGCCGAACTTCTTATTTCCTTTGAATTACATGAAGACATAGACGAAATTAGTGGATTTACGGAATCATCATTTGGAAATTTCCTCTTTCTACATCTTATGAAGAAATTAGATACTGTAGAAAACGAATTCCTTTTGTGTGGCGCAGTGAGTGAAGTGAGTCGAGACGGAAAAACCATCATACGTCGTTTCAGTCCTCGAAATTCTGAACAAGCGCTTATCTTATATGGATGCATATGTGATATTTGCATCGACTTTGAAGAGCGGTTTTTAATTCCAGATGCATACCAGAACCGAGTGATTCTACTTGATTCTTGTCTTGAGTGGGCTGGAGTTCTTATATATCTTCGTCAAAACACGAACTCTAGAACTCTTCAAAGAATTTTCTACGATGAAAGAAAACGAAATCTTTTTATCGAAAATGATGCAAAAATTAGTGTGTATGTTTTGAAGCGACATCATTTTTTCTTTTAACGTCAATGTCATACTTTGTAATTGTTTCGATTTGACGCTAACTTTCGAAGCATAGGTCTATAGATCTATTAACTGCAACTCTCCATTCATTGATATACTGAGTCTAACATTTGCTCCACTTTTCCTGATTGCTTGATTTTCATATGATAACTGCAAAATGCATGTTTTTCTGTGGTTAGTCCTGCTATTTGCGTTGCAAACATTTGGAAATCGCTTTTGAAGCATATGTAGGCCTACAGCTGTATTTTCAATAACGCTTTTTTCTCTGCACTTAAGTCGCAAAATACTCTGAAGGTTTATCATTTAAATTTCATTTATCTTAGCATAGAATTAAACCTACAGTGTAATAGCTCCGAAAGACGCTCTTCAGTGTTTATTTCTTATCTCATTATAGCTTAGGTGACCAAAGCTTTTCCTACCATTGTCTACTGACACGATCACATATTGTTCTTGTATGTCCTCAGCCTATAATCGCTCGTGGGATACATGACCACGAACAAAGATAATAAAACTGTAGTAGACCAGATATTGAGACTGGCCTACTACCGAGGGCGGAATAAGTTTTTTAACGGGGAGGTACTGTAGTGCAGCGGTTCCCAACCGGTGGTACATGTACCCCTAGGGGTATATCAGCTGTTGCCAGAGGGTACACTAAAATTGCTAAAATAGTCAACAATTGTTTTGAGAATTTCGTTTGAAAAATGTTAAATATTGCCAACTCTACGGAAGCTCAATATAACGACCGGTTGAATAACATATATTAGGCTACAAATGAAAGCGCTATTATAATACGCATGTCCTGATGCGTATTAATGATCACATGCACAATTAATGACTTCCGTTTCTGATAGCACGTGTTAAGTGAACTAATAAACTTTAAGAAAGTACCTAATATCTACAATTCTACATGAAACATATCAAATTTCGAAAGTTGATGAATAGATTTTTTAAAGAAATAACTGCAAAAAATGTTGGTTTTGGTCGGCCCTTAGTTGGGGGTACAAGCGGCGAAAAAAATGTTGACTGTGGGACAATTTTAAAAAAGGCTGGGAACCCCTGCTGTAGTGAATGATAAAGTCCATCAGTTATAAGTAACGAGAGGAAAACGCATGCTGTCGTCGTCTTACTCTTCCATACCCATATACCATCGCCACATAGTCCGAGCGGATGATTATGACGTGATATAACACATGATAGATCAGACCATATCGTTCTTAAATGTTATTTGCTATACTCATGTAGTTTGCGCATGTGACATTGTATCATGTGATTGAGAATTGAATAAAAGCTCGCGGAGGGTAAAGGAAAGGATCTGAACGTCAGGACATCAGACGTACTCGCTCTCAAACTCATTAGCATCAGGGTTGAGGCGAGGATCCGATCCGAAACCTGAAGCTGCATTATCATCAACGTCGTGAACTCGTTGGTTCCCCAGTAGTAGGCCAGACTCAATATCTGGTCTACTACAAAACCATTATTATTAAAGAAAGAATTTACTTCCATTAGGCTAATGGTGTAATTGTTTTTAAGTAACAGTGTGAACATTATCTTCGTTCCATGCCACTCTCTTACTTCTTCTGAATCAGTTATCTCAAAACATTTGCAACCGCACTTTTTCTTACGCTGCACCAGATTCCTGGAACCCAATTCCAGCGTAAATCCGCTCTCTACACCATGGTCAAGCAACAAATTCTTAAGCACAATTTCATTCAGTTCTTGCAGCTGTCCTCTCTAAACTTAAATAGCGTCTGTTCGAAGATCATTTCCTCCATGGTCGTAACGCCCCAACCATGATTACTCTTTGGACAAATGACCTTGTCTGACTGATCCTGCCCTTTCATCATCTCATCTTCTCGCGTAGCCAGCGGAGGGCCGTTGCGTTGCTTCGGAACCATGGTCACAGAGGATGGCACGACGCCAACGCGTGGTAGGAGGAGTGTTGTCGCTGTCCTGGCGAAGTTGATCAATCCACCGGATCCTTGGTCGACCACGAGAGCGTCTCCAGAAAGGATCGGGACGATGACCGGATGACACGTCAAGATGGGTACTAAGGATCCGATGAGCCTGGACATCCTCGTCGAGGCGGGCGATGTGACCGAACAAAGCCAGTCGGCGCTAGATTAATAGTTCGGCAGGCAGAGGCGGTTCAGCTCGGGTAAGAACTTATTAGTTCGTAATACTAAGTCATAGCATCGAATTCCCATGATGGAGCGGAGCCATTTCGTATGGAAGGCTTTCACTTTATGAAGGTCAACAGAAAGTAGCGTCCATGTTTCTGCGGCATAAAGCAGCACCGACATCACGAGGACCTTGTACAGACGAATCTTTAGACTGAGAGAAATGCGTTGGTCCTCCAGATATTCATGAGGAGAACATAGCTGATGAAGCGAGGGAGATGCGTCGTTTGTGACCCTCTTTACAGTGCCCGTTTGACGACTGACGTTTGATCCTGCCTCTTGGCCGCAGACAATTCAAATTTAGACTCGACTCCTAAGAACAAGCGACTATTGCGGTATTACTTTGGAAAGCGCTATATAAATTCGCGAAATTTTGCTTAATAATAATCATTATTCACTTTTATGACAAGGTTTCTAATATCACAAGGTATCAAACGATTGTATTTAAAATCCATACCGCGAGAGAAAAGTTCAATTTCAAAATCATTGGGAAACAACAAGGCAGAGTATGTGCTACGCTCTTTCGTCAATCGTGACGTGAATTGTGACGTCATCTGCATCAAATAAACGTGTGACATTAGCAAGGAACCAAGATTTCATGCAAGATCCTATCCCTCTCGATTCTATGCATCTCTCTCTTTCTTTCTTTCTTTCTTTCTCTCTCTCTCTCTCTCTCTCTCTCTCTCTGCGAAAAGCGACCAAGGCTCGATCATACGTATCATACGAATTATATTCTTCGTATCATACGCACGTATTTTAACGTATGATTCTTTATCATACACGCTATCATACGTGAGCAAAAATACATTAGGCCTACATAGCCATGAAATTGCGTCAATTACCGCAGTCTGTTAACCATTTACCTGCACACAGAAATTAAAAGGGGATTCCCTATGCAATGGAATTTTAGAAAACGAAGCTCTCGGGTCAAAAAGGTCAAATCCCAAGACATTTGCAATTCTGCTTCAAATACGAGTCTTCAGAGAGCATTCCTAGCACACACACACACACAGGTCAAAGAAACATCAACTGCCTACAATCCCCGATATCAGTCATCAAGTCATAAATCTTTGGCGTCTGCGACACTCGTACATGTACGCCGTGCGCCTCGCAGAACAGAAGGCATGCACCTCTAGGGTGCCAATTATCACCAGAGATAAAGTTTCAGACTCCATTCCTGTAGAAGAAGATGCGAAGGCAATAAATCTTCCATACGAACAGGCGATTGCCGCCAAAACTGATATGCGATATATCGGGTAGATCAGCGGTTCTCAACCAGTTGTTCGCGACCCCAACAGAGGTCGAATGACGATTTGCCAGGGGTCGCCTGAGACCATCGGAAATATAAGGTTGTCTCTTATCTGATGCGTAAAACTTGATATTATAGGTCTACAAAATTTCCCCATTGGTAGTCACTGGTTTTGTTTACTATCATTTTCATTCGAGAATAGACATTGCAGACAATTGAATCAAAATTAGAATTATTTCGAACATTTTAAGTGGCATAGCATTAATATTTTTAGCAGTTTACTTTATGAACGAAAATAATTTTACGGCTGCGGGTCGTCACTTCATGGATCGCGGCACTATAAATTATATTTTAAAGTTATTTGACTCAACTTACCCTTTAAAAACGCGAACTGTTACTTTCACAGTGATAATATAAATATCTACTCAAAATCAATATCCGAAAGTTACGGACCGTCCATAAATGACGTCACGCACTTAGGGGAATGGGTTCAAACTTCAAACATTTGTGACGATGTGTGACGACGGGGGAGGGGGTTTCTTTAAATGTGACATAATATATTACTAAATAATTTTATTAATACCGCAATGCTATGTTACCGCAAAGTTTAACGTATTTCACACTTATAGTTCATTTTAAAAGAAGAATTTGATTTTTTCTGAATTTCGCTTGAACTATAATAATTATAATGAGTATTTTCAAACGAATTCATTGCAATGCCCGCTTCATTCAAGAAATAAGTCAATTGAAACATTAATTTTGACAATAAAAAATGGGGGGAGTGGGGTTAACGCGTTGTGACGTCATTTTTAGGGATCTGACTTTTTGTGACGACTTGTGACGAGAGGAGGAAGTAAAAAACTGCCCAAAATCGCGTGACGTTATTTATGAACGGCCCCTTACAGTGACGTGGCGTGACGTCGCAATTGATATTGCTCGCTAAGTAAGCAAACTATAAGTAACCGAACAGACTTAAAAAATACGCGTATCATACGCGTATTTTATTATTTTATTCATACGCACGTATTTTTACGTATTTTATTTTGGCATAGGCGTATGATCGAGCTTTGAAAGCGACTGAGGAAAAGATCACTGAATATAAAAGACTGAGAAAACCTTTGTTATTTGATTGGCAGACATTCAATACAGTTGCTTAATAAGCAGAAGCTGTAGGCCAGTCACGATAATAGCGTTTAGCTCGCATATAATTTGCTGCTGGGGTAGAAAAGCCTATTGTGTGACTGCTAGCGTGATCCCTATACCAGTAAAACCTGTAGGCTTGGGTGGATAAGGCATTTCTCGGAAAACGAATCGTGCTAGTTAAACCCCGATTGTCAATACGAGAAGATACTCGTAATGACACCGTTTTGATTTAGTTCTTTTGAAACACGAGCGTAGATTTTAAGAAGCGCAGCAGTTCTGGGATACACGGTCGTTGATGTGGTGTTTTGCTGCGAAAAGCAGGTAGAGAGAGAGAGAGAGAGAGAGAGAGAGAGAGAGAGAGAGAGAGAGAGAGAGAGAGAGAGGATTCCACTCATTGCGATTAGGTTGTGGGTTTGTGCGCTGTAACTGGTGTTATGTACTATAAGTTTGTGAGGTAACAAGATAGTCACTGGAGCCTGGGGGCGATATAGTTATAGAAGCTGGTCGTAGTTTGAAGTTTTAGTCCATGGGTTAATACCACTCATCATCGGCGTGATTAGGCTTTCTTTCCGTGAGCAATTCAACGTATTTGAGACCCTGGCTATAATTTCTATTGAATTGAACTCGGTATACAGCTTTAACAATTTCTAAGGTAGTGATTAAATGAAGAAAAACATTTAAACTTGATAGAGCTTGCGAAATCTCTTTGTATTTAATTCAAAAACCATGTAAATATTGCACAATATCACTGTAAACAATGCATATATATACACTGTATATGACACTAATAATATTACTTACACGAGACAACTTTTCGGAAAGTTGAAACAGAGTTTATGTATAATACAAATAACAAATGTCACAAAAACTGCAAGTAAAATCATGCAACATAGGTCTTCAACTGGCAGATGGGAAAATGAGATACTTGTAATGGCAAAAATGCATAAGGCACAGAAAAATATTGTTCTTGGGAAATGAATATATATACGACTACGTATTATGATACTAATGGAAGTACTAATTGAAGCACTAAGCGTGTTAACGTGCACGAATGACTATATCTTACATATGTTCATTAACATTCAAAATCATTGACTGCTCAGTGATTGAATTTAATATCTTATCACAAGCATAAGATAAAAATAATAAAATAAATATATAAAATATTAATTTAAAAATATTTATCTTAATTATAATTATTTTGAAATTTTTATATGACAAAATCTTGAGACATCAACAAGATGCAACAAAATAAATATAATGCCAATAGGTAACTGCTCTTTATAAATGTCCCCTCAATTGCAATAATCCTCAGAAATGAAACGCAGATGTATAAATTGAAACACTTTACTTGTGCAACATCTAACTATGGACGAAGCAACGCTTACTGTAAATGCCGTTAAAATATAAATAATTCAAATAGCCTAATCAAAAATACAAAATTCGAGAATACTCCAATAAATATAACTTTAAATAATATATAATATATGTCCAGTGTTTAATCTAGGCCGTTTCCGGGGGAAAATTGCCCTCCCCCCGGAAATTTAAAATTCCCCTCCCGGAAATTTTGTAATACTACATAGACTTACAGCGGCCCCTAGCAGAATTCCCCCCCCGGCTTTGTCAGTTTTCCCCCCGGCTTTTTCAGTTTCCCCCGGAGTCTAGGAGTCTAGATTAAACGCTGTATATGTCTCACACAACAGTTGAATATAGAGTTTTAAACATAAAAACAACAGTAAATAGTGATACTGTGGTGTCTCAAAGAGGATGAAATTGGCAATAAATTAATGCAATAAATTAATGGCGAAGAATTAAAAAAATCACTAAACTCTATTCGTACAAGACAAAGAAAAGTCCACAGGGTATGTTCCGAGAGAAGAATCATGCTTACTAAAAGCAGTATTAGAAAGAAAGATGAATGGGAAAGATAAGAAAGGGCGACCAAGTACATCGATGTACGATTTATACGATGAGTGGATGTTCAACACTACGGAAACAAACAAGTATTCAGCCCTAAAGATAAAAGCTCAAAATAGTATTGGCGTCGCTGGAGTATAGAACCTGTTTTTGGACAGAGCACCCGAAGAAGAATAAATTAATGTTAAATTAAAATAGTTAATAGTTCACAATTTAAAGTTAAATTGAAGTTTCCGAATCTCGCTTCAATCAGAAATGTCTCATTCTGAAATACCGATCAGTGTTCATGCCGTGTACCACAGTAGCACAGATAAATGAAGAGTGAAATTTTAAAGCCCCATTAGAAACTTGCGAATCTCTTAATCGGTTGTTGGTAATCCATTTGAACCTCCTGGGGGATTTGCTGGTTGGGTTGGTGGAATGGCGAGAGTACATCCGGTTGGGATCCGCGCCCAGTCATCAATCCACGTCACAGTTCCAGTGGATGAAGTCTGTTTCGTCTTAACTGGAACGTAGTAGTATACGTGTTCACAGACATTGCTGGTCCCGTCGATTAATCTCTTAGTACACGTGGCGACGATGAGCTTTGCTGGTTGACGGTTGGCGTCAGTGCTGATGTTGTATGTCCACGGACATACAGATCTGCTCTGGAGGTTCGACGTCGAATCTTGAAGAGTTTGGATCGACGGTGAAGTGTCTCTTTTTCGTCTGACTTTGACCGTTTCCAGAGTAGTTTCGTCTGAGCTCAACGATGTCTCAGTCGTGGCTTGAACTTCGTCAGTTTCTCGTTCGACATCGCTTACTCCCGACCTGGCGATTAAAGAGACTAAGCAAAGTTAATCATCGCTTTTGTTTGCTTGATTGTCTACTGTAATAATCCTTCAAATGAATGTAGTAGCCAAACTCGCTACATAAAATAATTAATTGTTCAGAAATTTTAATAGAATTTCGCATATAGACCATTGTCAATGGGTCAACGCTGTGATAAAAAACATTTATTATGAAAAATATGCTAGTATGATTGTGCGATTATCTAACGATTCTTAACGAATTCACATCAGAAAATGTTTTGATGGGCTTTAATTCTAGCTTACCTGTCAGACGACAACTGCTGAATAAGATCGAACAGCTCCGAATTCTCGATTGGGGAATGAACAGGCACAGAGCCAATGTGAGCGACAAAGAACAGTGCACAGAATCCTAAATAGACAAAAATAGCCATCGTCCTAAACTGAAAATATGCTCTATGTATCAGATTTAACTAGAAGAAGACTTGTATTACATAAACGCAAATTTAAAATTTATATTCTCTATTCCGTTTAGTTGTTAAATGTTTAGTTGCTTTTCAGCCTTTATATATATTTCACTCACCAAATGGTGAAGTGTTGAAGAGTTCGTTCCCAGCGTATTTCCAATGACACAAATGACGACAAAAGAAAAAGGTGAGAACTCATGTTCTTTACCCGGTTGCTCTCTGCGTCAACTGTTCTGACAACGACCACCAGACAACGGTACCTTTCATTATTCCGTAGAATCTAACAAGCCAATAGCGAATGTAATGACACCATTGTTATGACCGAATGTAGTCGTTAAGTGAGTCAATTAGGAAGACTAGTTTAACGGTTTCTTCAAGTGATAGAAATAAGTCAACCACTCCACCAGATATAAATATAAATCCGAGTTCAGTCTAATAAGTGTTCGGTGAATGGGCGCCAACTGCACTCAATTATCGCTTGGAAAATGTACAGTACAGGCCCAAAGTCTCGGCGGCTGTACAAAGACGTCAGCATTAGGGTTTAGTCATTACTGTTGATTACTTCGAGTATAGAGTTTGACTAATTGTGTCGTCACACCCGTTTGTTCCGTGTGCCGGTTCTTGCTGTTTTCCCCGGCTATGAGCCGTCATGATACAGGCCCACGACAAACCGCTAGCAAGCCCTCGAATCCAGAGAGAGAGAGAGAGAGAGAGAGAGAGAGTGAGAGAGAGAGAGAGAGTGACAGGGAGAGAGAGAGAAGAGAGAGAGGGAGGGAGAAAGAGAGACAGAGACAGAGACCCACAAAGAGAGATAGACAGACAGAGAGATGAGTAGTAGGCGTAGCCTCCCTCTGAAATACGTACGCAAGAGCGGCAAAACTGACGTCAACAGTCTATTTTTCATAAGGTGTCAACTTTTGTGGAGTTTAGCATAATGCTCATTTTAGACTTTATGGGTTATACAATATGCGATAGATGGTAAGCCTATAGAGGAAACATTGAGCGAAGGAATAGTCTCTAACGAACATCACTGGACTAAATAATAATGTCACCGTTGACATACTGGAATAAGCCTATCTGACTATAGGCCTACACACTCAATAGGCCTATCCCTCTTAGGCAAGCCGAAGAGGTCTATCCTTTTTAAGCCTGCTGTGTGTACGAGAAAGATAGGAAAACCCCCAGACGATAGGGCGGGATGTCACTGATAATAGTCGCTTTCTATTTATAGCATAGATGTAATTAAGTTAGCAAGTAAGTAAAATCTCGTGAATTTCTCGTGAAGTTCGGAATGTCAAATAGCTAGGACCTATTGCCGAGTTTAGTGGTCAGTCGGACAAGGCCAATTTCCAAGATTAGTCACAATGGGAGTGGGGAAGCGGCGTGTTTTAACACTGGATCTGTTAGTGCTATAACAGCGATTTTAGGTCGCTTTGTTGCTCGGCCATTTTTGAATTTTGAAAATATTCTGCGCCACACCTGCATGTTCTCATGTCCTCGCATTAGTATTTTTATGCAAAGGTCATGTCCTAATATGGCTGTGAGAACATGGGCGTCTTTTACTAAAAAATTAATTCAATTATGTGAGAGTCACTGCATAGTGCTCCCGCTTATTAGTCAGATGTGGCTACATAATTAATGCTTTCGTGTCACAAACTATAACGTATAAGTTAACAGGATTATATCGCGTATTCAAAAACGTACGTTTAATATCACTGTTATACATGTTCAATGTGCTTTGTGTTGATTGGCCTTCCATAAGTGCTCATTTTATGCTGGATAATTAAACACTGTATGTCAATACTCATTTCTTTTCAATAAATTGAGCTGTAACTTCTGTAAGTTGACCAGAATTAATGGCATTATCAGGATTTAGTATGATAAGCTATAGTCGATGAGTGCATTAGCATAGACTTTGATGGCGTGAGAAAGGGCCTTTCTTACCGTGCAGTGATACACAAAAAGTGCAGTGAGTGGCCTAATTGAAAATGTGTATTGTTAAAATGACAATTTTCTAAGGCTCTGGTGTGGAGATATTCTACAGAGGCGCAGAACATGGCTGTTTCTTGATTAGTACTTGCATCAGGTCAGTTTTTAGTTTGGGGGAGACTTGACGGGAAACAACGGAAATTGAGCTATAGTCGGTTTGGGGCTATAGAAACTGGGCAACGACTGGTCCAATGCAACTGCTGAGCGCAGTTATAGCTCTTTAGAAAGACTGAAAACCTGGTTAAGAACTACCATGAGTCAACAGAGACTCAAGTCTTGTGTCCGCAATATGCAGAACACATCGGCCACTTCTGTATAAGTTTGATGCAAATACCACGTGCAATGAATTCGTCTTGCTGAGCGATTTCCGACAGAGGTTTTTTGAACGACGACCAGTTATAAAGTAAATCTGCAGGCAGTTGCAGACTTGCAGTGATAATTCAGTTACAATTCAAATCAGTCAGACACTGTAAGCTTAATAATTTGCTTTGTTATGTTTTAGGCTATACTGTGCTTACACACCTTTTTGCAAAGGCCTCGAGTGACATCAGTTAAACCTTCTGTAGGCATTTACACGCTAAACCTGGACCATAATATCCTTTAGGTACGTACTGCGTGCGCTATGCTCTAGTTATCTGATATTGTTTGCAGTACTCACTCCTTAAAACCACGGAACGATTGCTATTGGTGATAGCTGCAGGTATTTGTTTATGGTTGGTTGAATATTGTGCTACAGGACCGCATTCTTGCTGTTTATCTCAATATATGTCCTTAAATGCAAATCGGTTTCAAAATGGGCGCTGCTGTACAAACAAACTGGATCAGTCCAATGTTCAATATTTATTTTATTTGAGGTGACCCTAGTCATCATTTGAAAATCCTGTAAACACAGTGGGACTTTGGACGCGTATCTTTAAAAAATTGTTTGTCCATGACATGGCATGCTACAATATTCTCCTAGTTATCTGAGACAGCAAATCCCACTTTAATTTCTCTATTTATAAAGCTGTTAGACATTTTCGCAAATTCAGCATTTAAATAGCAGCTTGGCCTTTATCTGAAATAAACAAAAGCACGGCGCGAAGTATTATCTCAATATGTTCGAACAGAACTATGTTTGAAAAGAACTATTCAGATTAATCATTATGTGTATTATGATCATTCAATTCATAACCTCTGTAATTACAAACGCAGGCATTTAATATGATACGCAATAATCCTCACTCTCTCTCTCTCTCTCTCTCTCTCTCTCTCTCTCTCTCTCTTGTGCTCGCTCTGTAATGCGCATAGGGTCTAAGTCTCTAAGAGCTTGCGCCAAGTTATACTTATATAAGAAATTTCAAAAGACCTAGTATTCAAGGCAATTTGAATTCATTTATAGTTTCTGAAGTAGGCCTATCTGTAGTTGTTTCTACGTTTTGCTCTCCTACCCAGAGGCGTAATGTGGGAGGGGGCGGTGGGCGGAGGGCACTTTGTAGACTGCCTTCCGGGCCCCGGGAAAAAGGGCCCGAAGAGTGGTATCATACTTTGTTATATGAATTGACCTTTTTTGTCTGAGGATTTGAGAGGGGGATGTGTAGGGATGACCCTTTTTTGCTTGTCACGGCATTTAAGCGTGGATGACCTATTTTTTTGCTTGTCAAAGTTTTTGGAGACTGGGGGCCCCATATCAAGGCTGCCCCCGGGCCCTCAAAAGTATCGCTACGCCACTGCTCTAACTTGAAAATACTGGTTTACTCGATCCTTCGTTTGAGACGCTGTGAGTCAAAAAATGCTCATGGCGTTGCTTTATTGTGCTATTTAAAGGAATTGTTCGCGCAGAGCACCCGCCTATGCCTGTACAATAGAAAGAGAACATCTAGAAAGATACGAGCATCAACAAGAAGGCAGTGTTTCTATTTGATAAGTATATTGCAAAACGCAGTTTGTTCTACTATTGAATTTAAAAACATTTTATGGAAAATTATCGTCGACATAAGATTTGAAATCATTTTTCTATCCTAGCGCTAAAATATTAGCTGAAGGTTGAGTTTCTCCTTTCTTCTTCTGAGGATCTTTGTTTTCTCTGTTGGATTGTGATAATGCAAAGAACCGTTCATGTGGAACATATGCTTGTGCCTATGGGCGATAGAAAGCTCACCTTGCATATATACAATCTTTTGAATGGTTACTTGTATCCAGTAACTGCTGTATATTGAAAAACGGATTGAGTTCTACTTCTGCATTAAATAAGTGACTCAATTTAACGTTGACTGATCGACTGACGGAAGAACCTGAAAAAGAAAACTTACACGACAAAATTGTCGTCGGTATGAGATTTATTTCCGTGGAATTTTTTCAGGTTGGTTTGAAAACCCTTATATTTCACATCTATATCTGACGAATGGTTGTTAATATCAGATTTTCCGTTCATATTGCTTAATTAGGTCGTGTAGGAGTGAAACGTATCCTCTGATAATCGCTATTGCTGCGCCAACAAACCGAGAACAGAAAGCTTCATGTTATTGATTTCCAGCTTAGACACATGGTATCAGTAGCGTCATTTCACACTTTTCTTGGAGAGCAAGATAATATTTTGGCCAATTTTGGCAAACTGTGGTCAATTTTTGGTCAATTTTGGGCAATTTTTGCGCAAATTTGGGGTGTTTTTTGCAAATCAAATTTTGGGCAAATGTTGGGCCAAATTTGGCAATTTTTAAAATTTTTGACATTCTTGCAATTTGTTTGCAATTTTTGGCGATTTTTTGCACATTTCAAATTAATTAAGTAATTTAATACATGAACAATTATTTATTCATTTCCTTGAGGGCCACGGCCCTCTGCCCCCACCCAAATGACGCCCCTACACAGTATTTTAGAAAATAATAATCGGTTCTGGAGTATTACAAGGATTCAGCGAAAGCAACGTGGCCATAGAATAATTAATCTACGGCACTTGTGCTACGTTTGCTGCGTTCTGTCTGTTGTGCACTGTCTCCAAATCACTATCTCAATTCCTCATTATCAAACCAAAACGGCAATATTAATCATTCACTATAGCGCTTAAACAGTGAAAAAGGGAGAAGGTTACTGTGCAGTATTATATGCGTCGATTATTTTCAACGATGTCCTTCTAACTAACGTTATCATAATAAACTTTAACCAAAATTCTGAATGCTAAATAAAGCTTGCATTGTGCTTAACTACATCACATCGCCAACGATTAGCTAGCCAAAATTGCCAGTGCATAAAAGTAGGTAATATTACAAAAATTTCAATTGCTACTGTAATAGCAGATTCGTGCATGTTTACATGACAATCATAACTCAGGCTGACTGCAGTAACGTGAATACAAATTAGATATACTGTTAGAGAAATGCTTGATTGTTGACATTGTAGCTTTGATTGGACTTTAGCCGTAGGGCAATGGATCGCCGTCGAATGACAGTTGACGTGAAGTATTCGTCGTAGTTAGGTTATGTTATGAAGGCTAAACGGAGAGGTTGTGGCATTAATTATGTATTCTGAATTAAACATTTGCAAAAGCGCGTCTCCTTGTCGTTTATGAAGTAAAACTGCAACATCATCGACATATTTTACCCTCACAGATTCAAAATTGTTTTCAAATAGAAAAGTGGTATGTGTTATTTGTTAGTTTTATATTTGTTTTGTTCTATTCTAATCAGCTCGTACAATGTCGACATCAGATGACAATGACAGGCTCTTGAATCGATATCACGAATTTCTGAAAGAGTCCATTGATCCAGATCATGGTCTTTTGGATAAGCTCAAAAGTAAAAATGCATTAACGAAAGAAGACATTTTAGAAGTGGAGGCTCAATCAACTTACATTCGACGAAATTCAAAACTTTTGGAATACATTTCAGCCAAATGTAAATACGATGACCTTCTTTCAGCACTAAGAGAATCCCGTCAATTGCACATTGCAAACTACGTTGAAGCAAATGGAGGCAAGTAGTCACTGTCATCGCGTAAAATACATTCAGTCCCAATGTGTACTTAAAAATGACTGACTTATATTCAACACCAGCTCAAAGTCCCCTCAGTATCGCCTCCCCAATATTTGACCCCGTCCACCCTCTGACGTCGTCAAACCGTCATCTTCTGGTTCTTCCATGATGGCGTGTTACCTCCAATGTTCCATCTATTGCAACATGAAGAATTCTCTTCAATGCGACTTTGTGACTAAATATCTGAAACTTCCTATGCATGATTATGGTAATCACATCGCTGTCAATCCCAATTTTGCTCTTTACTTCTTCATTAATGCTTTTCATTTCTCACCATATCTTTAGAAGTCAAAGGTAGCATTGCATTTCGAAAGCCAAGAGTCGATGTTGATTCCCCCCTCCTCTTGAAGTCTCTCCATTGCTCGCTCGAGCATGAGAAGGAATAGCAGCGTTGAGCCCACTGTCGGTCTGAACCAGTTCTCCGATTTTCTCTAACTGCAGCCATCGCCGAATTATATAGGCTTTTGATGCATGGGTACGCGGACTATTGACCATAGGACGATTGAACAGATGACGTTTCACCACTGGACGATTGACCACATCGCACGCTTGACCACTGGAGATTGACCACAGCCGACGTTAAGTGGTCAATCGTTCCGTGGTCAAACGTCCGCCGATGGTAAGTAGCAAACGTTAAGTATGCCAAAAGCACATTTAATAAATCAATGCAGATTTTGCAAAACCACGTGTTAGAACAGTTTAGAATTTGTGTGATCACAACATTCCCTTGTTTTCATGGAAAGCTCATGCAACATACAGCTGTGCTAAGTCTAATACTTACGGCTGTGGTCAATCGTCCCGTGGTCAAACGTCCGCTATGGTCAATCGTGCAGTGCTCAAACGTCCTGTAGTCAATCGTCCTGTGGTCAATCGTCCTAGAACCCTTTGGATGATACTCAGCAGCTTGCCGTCCACCCCATAGCTATCCAGCGTCGCCTCTAGCTCTTCATTCCAGATCTAGTCAAACGCCTTGATGTAATCTACAATGCAGCTGTAGATATTTTATATCAGATATGTAATGATGCTACGAAAGTCGTCGGGAAAGATAAGGACGTCAATGACCTGCTACGCTGATACTGCACTATGGACCGCTTTTCATAGCATGATTCTTGCGCAAAAAGAGCATTTTCGGTTTGGCATGGGGATCTCACATCCACCATAGCTGTCTTAGATATGCTTAATATGACCAAGTATATGGGTATAAACCATCAACAGGTGTTTTCGAAATTCAGCTCTTCGTATCCATGACTATGATGCAGTATCCGTGTGCTAAATAACTAAAAAATGGTTACTGAGAACTCTCGGACTGATCATGGTAAATGATTTTTACACTCTGTCTCTCAAATAACGAATCTCTTCCTAACACCTCATCGGATTTTCAAGGCCGACATCTTGCAGACCTCAATAACATACCAATATTGTGAGCAGCGCCGGTGACTTCTACTTAGCAATGTGTACGGCGCAATATAAGTTGTCTTGAATACATTAGTAAATAAAAGTCAATACGAAGTATATTTTTCAAAAGATAATTCCGTGACCATCATCTTTATCATGCTATGCAAAATTAAGGAAAGCTAAGCAATTATATACCTCTATTTAAATGTGACATTTGTTTCCGTTGTTTATTAAAATTAAGTCGTATTAAGTGTGCACTTATTATGAGAAATTATAAACCTTAGCATATATTGCAAATTTTGTCTTTGTTAGCTTATGGAGGAGAATTTGGAAGCAATTGGCCGCTAACGGATAGTGAGAAACTGATTTTAGACGTCAATGAAGAAAGCCTAGTCGACCTAATTGATATTGATTCTGGTCTTCTAACAAACCTCTACTCGATGCAAATAATCAACGACAGACAGAGACAAACAGTTTCATCCAAGCCAACAAGATTTCAGAGGAACAAAACATTGTTAGATATGCTGAGACGCTGCAGCATCAGTGACTACACAAAGACAATCAAATGTCTTCGCGACACCAATCAAAGTCATATCGCAAAGATTCTAGAGGAAGGCGGAGGTAGCCTACTGCATATTATTACTATTTCAAAACTGATGGTCTATAATCACTATGAGAGTCTATTAACCATCGACTGAACACGAAGTTATTCAGGTCATGGATACTGTTTGAAATCATATGTCATCATCGAAAATCGTCAATATAATAAATAATACATTCTTAGTATTCTGTTTCAGTTCTTTTACTAGAAGATAATTATCATTTAGTAGCTATTGGTTATTGATATATTGTAGTGTGTATGAGGATTCATTCTGAAGTCGGAGATGAACTAACAGAGGACGAGATCATCGCTAATTTTGCCAATGTTCTACAGAATAAGCCATTGGATGAATCTCGTCGTATTTTGGAATCAACTTTAAATGTGATTGCGCTGAAGAAGACCAAAAGCATTATCATTTACATTCTCTGCAAAAGCGTAAGAGAGCTGTTGGAATTGAGAGACATGCAACTGAAAGGGAAACTTCGACTTGAAGTGAAAAAATTCTTCATGCTCCTGTTGCCTCCACCCAAAATCATGGACGTATCTATGAACAATCTTTATGACATTACTGAGACTATCTTCAAACAACTCCTTTATAAATCTCAGATCGACGATGTCGTTGCGAACTTTTCAGAAACTGAGTACGAAAGATGCAAAACGCAATTTTCAAGTAAGCATGTTTAATTGAATATCTATAGTCAGGTAGTGCTGTTAACTGTGATTTTTCAAATAGATTTTGCTAAGAAATTTATATGTTTCTGATGTAAAGTGTTTGAGTATGTAAGACTGTATTTGAATTAATGCGACTGTGTGTAGTTTGAGCGTGTCAATCGAGAATGCAGCTTGTGAAACGTTCAGAATTTAAAAATTGCATTTACCTAATAATTGAATTTTTATTCAATGTTCTCATGACAAAATGTGTTTTGTTGATTCTTCTATGCAGTTTTGGAAAATTCCACCATCTCGAACACATGCGTGAGTATTCATGGTCCGAAGTACAATTCCTGCTACTTAATCAGATTTCTAATATCTGCTGAAGATAGAAAAAGTTCGTGTCGTGTTACCCATGTTATAGGCCCCATAGTCTGGAGATAAGTTTGCATACACTCTATATTTTCGTTGTAGTTATGACATTTATGTATCATGATTCTTAACTGTAATTGTTACCGACCCACGTAGATCAAGGATCCGTCGTGTCGACGGGCTAATGACCTAGTCCAACAATTGTTACCAAAAACAACGTGTAAAAATGTATGATGTCACTGTTAATAACATAATAATACATAAGATTTAAAACCCGAAAATCGATCAGGAACCTTTACGGATAACTAAATAGAAAAATTCCTATTGACATCTATGAAAAAGCAAAATAAATCCTCGGGTAATAGGACAGTTTGATAACATAACAGAGCGATGAGACTTTAAAGATTCTTAGCACCGATTGTTCAATAAAGAATGAAGTTCAAAACGTTTGTCATAAGCTTTTAAGTTTGTTTCAGCTTAACAATTTGCCATTGGAATTATTAGACATCATACTACAAAAATCCTACATTAGTTCAGCATTGAAAGAGGCTAACCCAGCTGCCTTTCAAAAAGATGAAGATATATTTCGACAACTAGCGACTGTTGATTGCTGCTGGTCGCAAAGAATGACAAGAAGAAGTTTTAAGAACCCATTATGGTCAAAGATTCGAAGTAAGTAATTTTTCGAATCATTCGACATCTATTGAAATTTCAATTGAATTCTATTAATAAATATGAATTTGATATGTTCATTAATTAATGGAAAGGTGTCGTGGAGTAGTGGTTGGATTCATGCCGCGCAATGGTATTTTCGCGGGTTCAATTCACTTCGGGTTTTCAATTTATTTCCGCTGTAGCCACTACGAAGCGTCCTCGAACAAGTTATTTACCTTAAGGAAATCTAGGAAAGAAACTTTAAAAAGAAAACAAGTTAAAACCAACTCAATCACCTCGTCCTCTGGTGGCGATAGCCAATTTGACTTTCCTTAAGGCAGGTGTCTCTTCGTCATTTAGTTAATGTATCAACACATCTATTACCTTTACATAACCGCTGACCTGCGAATCATAGTGTATCTAGGGCTTTGTTCTGATTTGTGAACCACAGTGGTGTGTTTACCAGAGATGGGCACAATTAGACAAAAATCTAATCAATTAGAATTAGAATTAGTTGCTTCTAGCACCTAATTGATTAGCATTAGAATTAGTTCTACACTTTGTCCAATTGATTAGAATTAGCATTAGCTGCTGTCTAATCAATTAGAATTACAATTAGATTGTCGATGTTCGCGATACAGTTGACACACCACGCAAAACAGTTTTAAAATACTAATTTAATATCAGCAGTAATTGCATGCAGCTGCAAATGGTTGGAAATGGCTGGCATTTCCAGTTGTCAACAGCAATCACACAAAACACTTAATCTATCAGCTGTAAGTTTTTCCTTGCTAATGCTACCATGATCATCTCAGCGTTATACTATGAGCATGCGTTTCAACATTATTCTCAGGCTGCCTCGGATGGCTAATTGTCATGTAATTAAAAAATAATTAGAATTAGCAGGTAAATTCTAATTGATTAGAATTACGATTAGCTGATAAAATTTGCCAATTGATTACAATTAGAATTAGCTGGTCATCTAATCGATTAGCTAATCAATTACTTCCTAATTGATTAATTACCCATCTCTGGTGTTTACATAGCAGTAGAAGTGAAGGACTATTGACTAAATATGGCAATAATGTCCTACGCTGGTCACGTCATGAGAGGTTCAGCCGGAAACCTACCACTGATAATAATGGAAGGTAAAATAGAAGGAACAAGGGAATTCAGGGGTCGACCAAAAAGAAACTGGATGGAAGACATCTTTGACTGGACAAACACAAAAAACTATGGAGCCCTAAAAAGAGCGGCAGAACATAGATAGAGAGAGAATTGGAGGAGAATGACTGTCAACCCTCTGATAGAGGACGACACCTGAGAAGAAAACTATCGAAGCTGTATTACTAGCAGGGTGCGATTTGTGACCTTGAGCAGTGGGGGGATATGTCGAGCTTGGCGGGATGTATTTGCTGGGAAATGTAGCAGTGGAGGATGTAGTGGTGGGGGATGTAGCAGGAGGAGGGATGCAGTTGGGCAGTGGGAGGAAAATTCCGCCCTTCCCCTACAAATCGCGCCCTGATTACTAGATACGCCCATTGCTATAGTACTGCAAGGTAAACATGATGAACCCATTTACATTCAACTTTTAGACTTTCAGCTAGGGTCTCGATTGTTGAAGAGTTCTGTCTATGACATTTTCGTCCTTATTCGTGTCAAAAAATACTTTCCTAGAACAACCATTGAAGCAATATTAGTACAAGCGTTTCGCACCATTGAACTTGCAAATTCTAACTTTCGTTTCCAGAAATCAAAATCAGTAAATGCGCTATGTATTCCAATGGGGCTAAACATGTATTTAATGAAATGATAAATTATATATCGGATCTGTTGTCAAGTGGAATGCCATAAAACACTAAGAAAACATAATTCCATTTTATATCTTTGCTTGCTTACAGAATGAAGTCGATATTCTTAAACTAATCTTCTAAATATGTGCGCATTTAATTTCGATTTGAATCTTTTATTTGATTCTTGCAGCATATTACAGACAGAAAAACAGCGAACATGTTATCTACAGAAGTAATCGTCAATCGCTTCAGGAAAGCTTGACGGTTTTTGGTAAAGCAAGAAATTGGAAATCGAAAGGATATCTAAGTGACTCTTAAAGAAACAGAAACCATTTATCTTTAAGAAAAATCGTTGTCCGTGTGATGTTTTTAGCTTACCGTTGAAGAATGAAATCGAAATGAATATACTGATGAAATATCTTTATCGAAAGAGAAAGAAAATACGAAACCAAGTCATTGAAAATGGAGGAGGTTACTTTCGATTTAGCTATTTTCTGTAAACGTGTTGTCAAAATTTCCTGTAAATGTATTGTCAAAACGGATGTAAGACGCAAAAGCAAAGTTGTAGGACAACGGATACTTTATTTTACTGCGAATAATGCAGATATTTTCAAAAATATAAATCCAACATTACAACCTTCTGAAGAAATTTACATCCTTTTCAATAAAGACAATGTGCAAAAATAATTGGAATCCTTAAAGTGCATATGTTAATACAAGAACCAATAACAGTTATCTTAGCTAAATTTGTAGTGTAATTGTAAGATTCAGCGTATCCAAGATAATTGAAAGTAAGGGCCGAATGATGGCATGAATACATGGAGTTCAATTACAACAAGATGTATTTAGTTTTTCATAAAATGTAAAATAGATTTACAGTATGTCTAGAGAGTTATTGCTATATCCTATACTAAGAAATACAAATATGCCATTTGCTAATTAAACATACCTAGTAATCAGCTCATTAACTGTGCAAAGTTACTAACACCTACAGTATATACAAGTGAGTGGTCATAACGTGGTTACTTTCGTAGAATTTTATAACGATTACTACATAGCATTACTTTGAAGCTAATTGAAGAATTGGCTTATTCCTTTTCACCAGCTGCTGTCAGAATCGAAATTCTGAGTTTTAACTTCTTTGGCAAAGCACAACACATTCAACAGTTAGCTGAAAGACTTAACTGCGTGATAAATGATTACGCCTCAAGATCCCATGATCAGGAAAAAGCAATCAACCAACTAAAGACCGATGGCATTGAGCTAATGTATGCGGTGGAAGATAGAGATGTTGCCGTCTGGATTTTATGTAAATCACCAAATGCTATAGAACATCTAATGGAGTTGAACAAGTCCAAAGAACTGCTAGATTGTTTCTGTCATTTGTGGCATTTTAAGGAAAAACTGTTCCAAGCCATGAAGCCTGCGCGCGTCAATATAGACAATGATCAGTTGAAGAGGGAAATTGGTAAGCTTTTTCTTCCTTCTTATCAGGAAGTAATATCTCAATATTATACTAGTTTATTTAATCTAATCTAATCTAAGACTTCTATAGCACCATTTCATAATGCACCGGAGCATCAGCCGATAGCAAACCTAATCAAAATCATTAAAAGTCTAGGTCAAATCCATGGTGTCTGGCCGGACAAACGGGTGGCAGGTTACGGTGGATAGGCGATGTCAACAAGATGGGTTTTTGATCTTCTAAAAACCTGTAGCGAATTTGCAATGCGCATACGATGAGGCAATGAGTTCCAGGGTTTGGGGGCTGCCACTGTTTTGTATGCCAAGAGGAATATTCTAAGGTCTATCATTTCTTTTATTGAAAGCCAGTGGAGACCCTTGCGAGTTGGGATTATGTGCCCACGTTTGGGGTTTTAGAAACTACGCGAGCCAGCGAATATTGAACTCGGGAGAATTTAGCAAGGTTGTACTTAGAGATAGGGCCTACAAAAAAGAAAAAGATGAGTTGCAATGATCAAGACGACTAGACACTAAAGCATCTGCCAATAGCATTTGTGCAAATTTTTTGAGAAATGTACTGATACGATACAACTCACGAAAATAGCAGTGATCTACTTTACATTTGCTATCTGTATGATTGGTGAAAGAAAGTGTAGAAGCAATATTGAAAATAGACGTTGAGCTCTGGTGCATATTTCAAAATCTCTAATACAACTACATGCATCGTATATCGCTGTGCTTTTTTACATTCCCTTTTTTCCAAAAGTTTTCTTATTGCTTTTGCGTAGATCCCATGAGTTATCCCAGCCCGAGTAAGGGCTGCCCCTCTTGTGGCTACGCAAATGCTACCAAGAGCCCGTTCGATTCTTTAGATTACGATCTCAACCGATACAATAGAATGTTATAGAATGTTAGTCCACAATTAATAAAACATGAGCAATATGAAAACGGAAAAGGAAATAGGGTCTAAATCAACTTATGATTGCAATGACGACAATAAGGACTGTAAGTAAGCTAATATTTGTAGTAAAATTGTATTATAATTTGTAATTTAAGTGTTTTCGGGTTTTTTCTTATGTTGAAGGCCACTGAAATTCAGGCCAAAAATTTCTAAAAAACATATTCAAAGAACTGTGGCGGTCCACAAGAACCATCGTCGCGGTTCGGACTGTGGATCGCGGGCCGGGAGCCGCTGTCAGAATTCCCCTACTTTAGGTCTTAGCCAAATAGGCCTAAACCTCACCATTGTGCTGCAATGCCTCATGTTAGAAAGTTCCTAATAGACTGTAAAGGGTTTTATTATGGCGTTATTTGATTATTTGAGCTAAGTGTCCCATATTCAATCCCTTTGTTAGAGTTGAACACTGTATAAAACAGTACAAAATTGTTGCGATAACTTTAATATGTTATTAAGCCTCCGTTATCCGTTAAACTATTTAATGCTGCATGTAAGATTATGGCCAGATAGCTTTGGACAACGACATTTGCAACGAAAATGGTCTACATAAAATTTCAATAAAAATCGCAATGCTTAGCCAAACAATATGGCAAAAATTTGAGCTAAATAATTTCTTTCCTTTGTGGTGATTATTTTTTAGCCGGTATCTCAAAACTTACAGCAAGTTTCACAGAGAATATTGGCATGGAAGTTCCTAATATGATCTATCATGGCGGAATAAGCAAACTGAGAGACAAAATTTACGTTGTCTACAAATATAAAAATCTGAGGCTAGACAGGCTAGACAAAGGCCTTTGCAAAATTTGTGTATTCGAAGACCAAACCCCGTTTAATTTGATAAGTGAAATCTCGTTAGAAGATGAAATACTAGAAGATGAAATAGGCCTGCTTCTAACTGACATTAAATCCAGCGAGAATCAAAATTGTCTCTACGTCTTAGAAGCCAAGTCGAATTGCATTTGGAAAATAGAACCGAGTGGAGAAATGGAATACGCAATTAACCGAGCATGGCTACTGTTTGAGCAGAATTTTGTTCCTCGAGCTCTTTGCGTGTCAAGAGATGATCATTTGTTGGCAATAACTCAGCATTCTCCTGTGGAGTTGAGAACATATATGACCAATGCTAAACTTCTTCTTTACATTGAATTACCTGAAGACATAGACGAGATTAGTGGATTAGCGGAATCATTAATTGGAAATTTCCTCATTCTGCATCGTACGAAGAATTTAGATAGTGCAAAAAACGATTTCTTTTTGTGTGGAGCAGTGAGTGAAGTGAGTCGAGACGGAAAAACCATCATACGCCATTTCAGTCCTCGAAATTCTGAACAAGCTCTTATCTTATATGGAACCTATTACATAGGCCTTTGTGATATTTGCATCGACTCTGAAGAACGACTTTTCGTTCCAGATCCACACCAGAACCGAGTCATTCTACTTGATTCCTGCCTTGAGTGGGCTGGAGTTCTTATAGATCTTCGTAAAGACATGAACTCTAGGCTTCAAAGAATTTTCTACGATGAAAGGAAGCGACAGCTTATTGTCGAAGATAATGACAAAATTAGTATTTATGCTTTGAAGCGACAGTATTTTTTCTTTTAGCGTCAATTTCATACTTATTTCATTTTTTCGATTTGATGTTAGCTTTCGAAGCATAGGTCTATACATGTAGATCCATTAACTGCTGCTCTCATTTCATAGATATACTGAATCTAGCGTTTGAGGCACTTTTCCTGATTGCTTGATTTTCCTATGATTACTGCAAAAATGTATGTTTTTGTTATTACTAGTTACATTGAAAACAATTGGAAATAGCTTTTGAAGCATACATAACTATATATATATATATATATATATATATATATATATATATATTCAATAACGCTTTTCTCTCTCTTCAATTAAGTCACAAAATAGTCTGCAGGCGTAGTCTTTCAATTTCACTTATCTTAAGGACAGAATTAAACCTCAGAGGCGGATCTGGGGGGGCAGGGGGTACACAAGTCCCCGGGCGCCGGGCGCCGAGGTGAGGGGGCGCCAAAATGGGATATTTGGGTAAGTGAAATGCACAATAAAGAAGAAGAAACACGTGTGACGACCTTTTTCTGCTTGTCAGCACTAAATGAAGAGGGGCGCCGTAAGAGCTGAGGGGCGCCGAAAACGATGTGACGACCTTTTTTTGCTTGTCAGCTATGTTAGGGGCGCCAACGTACACTTTGTCCTCGGGCGCCGAATACCCTAGAGGCCTAGATCCGCCTCTGTTAGACCTAGAAGGTCTGAAAGACGTTCTTCGGTGTTGAGTTCTTATCTCTTTCAATGTTCATTTTTTGGGCAACAATTTTGGTGTAATTTTACTTCGTGCAAAGATCGCGACCATCATAAACCACGTGTGGTAAAAAAGTGGTGATGAACTTTTTTTGCTTATCACGCATCATTTCACAGAGACGACATTAAACATATTATACTACAGGTCAAATGGTGGTGATTACCTTTTTAAAATAATTTTTTTTAAATTTTTCATAGAAAAAACCTCTTGCCAATTTTTTTGGCAATACAAATTTTTTTTGTGGGCGCATGTCTTCCGCTTTTAAGCTCGCGCCCACGTGCCCACCTTAGAGGAAACATTGATCTCATTATGACTTCGATGACCAAAGCTACCCCTACCATTGTCTATTGACTCGATCACATATTGTTTTGTATGTACTCAGCCTATCATCGCTCGTGGAGACGTGACCACGAACGTAGGTTATGAAATGATTATCACATTAATGTAGGAATTGACTTCCTTCCATTAAAGATTTCATCGGTTCTACGAACTCTATCTTCATCTCAAGCCACTCCCCTACGTCCTCTGAATCAATTATCTCTAAACATTTACAACCGTACTTTTTCATATGCTGCACCAGATCGTTGGAACTTAATTCCAGCGTCAATCCCCTGTGTACACCATTGTCAAACAACAGATTCTTAATCACAATTGCTTTCCCTTTTTGTAAGTTTTCGATTTTAACTTAAGTAATGTCTATTCAAAATTCAAACAACGATTGCCCGTTTGATAAATGACCCTGCCTGATTGACCCTCACCCCTTGGCTGCATCCATTTAAAATTTAGACTAAACTCATTAGAATAAGCAGGTATTGCTTTATACCACACAAAAGCGCTATATACATTTACAAAAGTTTACTTAACATTTATTATTCACTTCTGTGACACCGTTTCTGATACACAAGGTTTCAATGGATGGTATTTCAAATCTATACTGCGAGAGAAAAGTTCAATTTAAAAATCATGGGGAAACAACAAGGCAGAGTATGTGCTACGCCCTCGCGTCAATCATGACGTAAATTGTGACGTCATCTGCATCAAATAAAAGCGTGACATTAGCAAGGAACCAGAAATTCATGAAAGATCCTATCTCTCTCGATTCTATGCATCTATTTCTCTCTCTGCGATAAGCAACTGAAAAAAGATCGTCGAATATAATTGACAGAGAAAACTTTTATTATTTGATTGACAGACATTCAATACAGTTGTTTAATAAGCAGATGGTGTAGGCTATGAGTGGTCTAGTCAATTTTTCTATCCTACACTGTACAGGCCTGAGGAGAGTGGGTGCAGCCGGTACATTGTACCGGGGCCCATGGAGTTTTCAGAGGCCCAGATCCGGTGACGATAGTGTTTTTTGCTTGTCAGGCTGTTTTTGGAGAGTTTAAAACAGTTTTTTGCTTGTCAGGCTGTTTTTGGAGAGTTGATAAAATTTTTTTGGCTTGTCAGGTTTTTCGGAGACGTGATACATTTTTCTTAAGGGCCCGCATATTTTTTGTTCCCGGGCCCGGAATTTCTCTCGGCGGCCCTGACACTGTAGTTTCGTAGAAGTGAAGTCATTTAAAATATCCTGAAGTGAATATTCTGCTAAACGTTGTTTCCAGTGGCCATAATGATGAGCGAATTCAATCGTTCATGAATCATGAAGTTCGATGACAGTTTTTCTGAATTTTTAACTTTGAAAAGATTCGTTGGCCGGTCGCAATTGTGACCATTAGGCATATGAAAAATCATAGTGCATCCAAAACGTTTGGAAAAGTTGATTGAACCATGTTGTCAGAAATGAGTGTATGTGATTGCGATGCTGTTATTAGGCCTACACCATCAGAATATTCCAGATGCGATGCGAAATACTTGTTTGAATCAGTTCTTTAAAATTTAAAACTTTACCTTATTAAAATCAAAAATGAAAACAAAAGACGAGAATAAGGCACCGATCTGAACTGAAAGCATTACTGTATAAGTATGATGTCAGCCTGAACGAGTGGTAATATTGTAGCATCACCTGAATCTTTTTAACATTGTTTTTTTTTAAATTTATGGAAATATGTGAAAATTACATTTCGTGTCATGGCAATTGTCAATAGTCAGTACACTCATTTTTTAAAAATTATCCTTTACTCGCTGAGGCCCCTATAGTCGCTGGGCACATAGGCAGTTGCCAACTCTGCCTATTGATTAATCAGGCGCTGCATACAAAGTACCCGAACGCCGTTCCGACGCGTTCCGACTCAACTGCAGCTTTGAGTCTAGCTTGTCAAAACCCAATAATTGGCAAAGCGTCTAAAGTTTTATTGCAATTCCAACGCCTGTAACAATCAGCATTCGACGTTTTCTTGCAAGTGCTAAACTTAGCGAAATATAAATTTGTTATCATTGTACATATTTAGGAGCGTTGTTGATAAAATGATTATATTTTATAGTCTTGCTCAAGTTTTAACCTTCGGTGAGTGTACCATTTTAAGCATTAGTCGCGGCTTTTTCCTTAAGTAACTTTTCCCTAGATTTATTAGCGAGTCCAAATAGGACCAACAAAGGACCACAATTTAAGAATATTTTTACTGCATGTTAATAGCACTCATCAGATACGTAATTAGGCTTTCTTTTTCATGAGCAATTCATCGTATTTGAGACACTGACTATATTTTCTGTTGAATTGAACTCGGTATACAGCTTTAACAATTTCTAAGGCAGTAATTAAATGAAGAAGATAATTAAACTTGAAAGAGCTTGCGAAATCTTTTTGTATTTAATTCGACAACCATGTAAATATACAGTAAAACCATGTAAATATTGCACAATGTCATTGTAAATAATAAATATATACTGTATATGACACTAATAGTACTACTTACACGAGACAACTTTTCGGAAAGTGAAAACACAATTCATGTATAATGCAAATAACTACAAATTTCATAAAGACATCAAATACAATCATGTAATATAGGTCTCTAACTAGCAGATGGAACAACGAGATAGGCCTACTTGTAATGGCAAAAATTCCTAAGGCACAGAAAAATATTGTTCTTGGGCTATGATTATATATTCTCTTACGTATTATGAAACTAGTTGGAGTACTAGTTGAAGCACTAAGCATGTTAACGTATTCGAATGACTACATCTTACATATGTTCCTTAACACTCAAAATCAGTGACAGCTCAGTGATTGATGATAATAATATTTATACATTATCATCAGGTATAAGATAAAAATATTAATTTAAAAGCATTAAAAGAAACTGTCTTAATAATAATTACCTTGAAATTTTTATATAACAAAATCAAGAGATATCAACAAGATGCAACAAAATAAATATAATGCCAATAGGTAAGCTAAGGTATAACTGTTCTTTATAAATGTCACCTTAATTGCAATAATCTTTAGAAATAAAATGCAGGCATATAAATCGAGACACTTTACTTGTGCAATATCTAACTATGTACGAAGCAAAGATTTCTGCAAATGCCTTTAAAATATAAATAATTCAAATAAGTAAAAAAACAAAATTTGTGTATATTATATAATGAAATGTTTCACACAACAGTTAAATATGGAGCATTGAACATGAAAACAAGAATAAAGAATAGTAATACTGTGGTGTCTCAAAGAGGATGAAATTGCCAATAAATTAATGCAATAAATTAATGGCGAAGAATGGAAAAAATCAGCTGGACGGAAGGAATAACCGACGAAGAAATCTGGAGGAGGATAGAAGAGAAGAACAGCCTAATAAACACTATTTGTACAGGACAAAAGAAGTGCACAGGGCATGTTCTGAGAGAAGAATCATGCCCACTAAGAGAAGTACTAGAAGGAGAGATAAAAGGGAAAGATAAGAAAGGGCGACCAAGTACATCGATGCTGGAGTGAATGTTTGACACTACGACCAACAACAAGTATTCAACCCTGAAGATAAAAGCTCAAAAGAGTAGTGGCGTCGCTGGAGTATGGAACCTGTCTTTGGACAGAGCACCCGAAGAAGAATAAATTAATATTAAATTAAATTAGCTAATGGTTCAGAATTTAAAGTTAAATTGAAGCTTCCGAATCTCGCTTCAAAAAGTCTCATTCATTAGTTGACTGAAATACCGATCAGTGTCCAAGTCGTGTGTATGACAGTAGCACAGATAGAGAGTGAAATACTAAAGCCCCATTAGAAACTTGCGAATCTCTTAATCGAGTGTTGGTAATCCACTTGAACCTCCTGGGGGATTTGCTGGTTGGGTTGGTAGAATGGCGGGCGTACATCCGGTTGGGATCCGCGCCCAGCCATCAATCCACGTCACAGATCCAGTGGATGAAGTCTGTTTCGTCTTAACTGGAACGTAGTAGTATACGTGTTCACAGACATTGCTGGTTCCGTCGATTAATCTCTTAGTACACGTGGCGACGATGAGATTTGCTGGTTGACGGTTGGCGTCAGTGCTGATGCTGTATGTCCACGGACACACGGATCTGCTCTGGAGGTTCGACGTCGAATCTTGAAGAGTTTGGATCGACGGTGAAGTGTCTCTTTTTCGTCTGACTTTGACCGTTTCCAGAGTAGTTTCGTCTGAGCTCAACGATGTCTCAGTCGTGGCTTGAACTTCGTCAGTTTCTCGTTCGACATCGCTTACTCCCGACCTGGCGATTAAAGAGACTAAGCAAAGTTAATCATCGATTTTGTTTGCTTGATTGTCTACTGTAATAATCCTTCAAATGAATGTAGTAGCCAAACTCGCTAAATAAAATAATTAATTGTTCAGTTTCTCGTTCGACATCGCTTACTCCCGACCTGGCGATTAAAGAGACTAAGCAAAGTTAATCATCGATTTTGTTTGCTTGATTGTCTACTGTAATAATCCTTCAAATGAATGTAGTAGCCAAACTCGCTAAATAAAATAATTAATTGTTCAGAAATTTTAATAGAATTTCGCATATAGACCCTTGTCAATGGGTCAACGCTGTGATAAAAAAAACATTTATTATGAAAAATATGCTAGTATGATTGTGCGATTATCTAACGATTCTTAACGAATTCACATCAGAAACTGTTTTGATGGGCTTTAATTCTAGCTTACCTGTCAGACGACAACTGCTGAATAAGATCGAACAGCTCTGAATTGTCGATTGGGGAATGAACAGGCACAGAGCCAATGTGAGCGACAAGGAACAGTGCACAGAATCCTAAATAGACAAAAGCAGCCATCGTCCTTAACTGAAAATACGTTCTATGTATCAGATTTAACTAGAAGAAGACTTGTATTAAACAAGCGCAAATTTAAAATTTATATTCTCTATTCCGTTTAGTTGTTAAATGCTCGATCGTCAGCCTTTATATATATATATTTCACTCACCAAATGGAAGTTTAGTGTTGAAGAGTTCGTTTCCAGCGTATTTCCAATGACACAAATGACGACAACAGGAAAAGGTGAGAACTTATGTTCTTTACCCGGTTGCTCTCTGCGTCAACTGTTCTGACAACGACCCCCAGACAACGGTACCTTTCATTATTCCGTAGAATCTAACAAGCCAATAGCGAATGTAATGACACGCTTGTTGTGGCAGAATGAAATCATTAAGTGAGTCAATTAGGAAGACTAGTTTAACGGTTTCTTCAAGTGATAGAAGCAAGTCAACCACCCCACCCGATATAAATATAAATCCGAGTTCTGTCTAATAAGTGTTCGGCGAATGGTCGCCAACTGCACTCAATTATCGCTTGGAAAATGTACCGTACAGGCCCAAAGTCTCGGCGGCTGTACAAAGACGTCATCATTAGGGTTTAGTCATGTACTGTTGATCACTTCGAGTGTCGAGTTTGACTAACTCTGTTGTTACGCCCGTTTGTTCCGTGTGCCGGTTCTCGCTGTTTCCTCCGGCTATGAGCCGTCATGATACAGGCCCATGACAAACCGCTAGCAGGCACTCGAATACATAGAGAGAGAGAGAGAGAGAGAGAGAGAGAGAGACAGACAGACAGACAGACAGACAGACAGACAGACAGACCGACAGACCGACAGACAGACAGACAGACAGACAGACAGACAGACAGACAGAGAGACAGAGAGACAGATAGACAGAGAGACAGAGAGACAGAGAGACAGAGAGAAAGAAAGAGAGAAAGAGAGAGAGAGACAGATAGACAGAGAGAAAGAAAGAGAGAAAGAGAGAGAGAGAGGAGAACAAATGGCAGGGCTGGCGGGCGTAGTTTCCTTTTGAAATACGTGCGCAGGAGCGGCCGAATAGGCGTCCACAGTCTATCTTTCATAAGGTGTTAACTTTTGCGCAGTTTAACATTGCGTTCAGTTTAGACTATATGGGCTATAGAATATGCGATAAATGGGCATTCAGAAGACATTGAGTGAAGAAATAGTTTCCGACGAACATCACTGGACTGAATAATAATGTCCCCGTCGACATACTTGGAACAAGCCTATCTGACTATAGGCCTACACACTCAAAAAGCCTATCCCTCATAGACAAGCTGAAGAGGTCTATTCTTTTTAGGCCTGCTACTTGTACGAGAAAGAGATTCGAAAACCCAGATGACGAGTTGTCATTGACAATAGTCGCCTTCTATTTATAGTAAGTGTAGTTAAGTAAGAAGGTAAGTAGAATCTCGTGAAATTCTATTGCGCTTCGAAGCAAGTAATGTAGTAGTCGCTTATTTCTAGGCGCGTAACCTGCCGCTCAAATAGCTATGGCCGAAGTGCAGTGGCCAACCAGGCAAGGCCACAATGGGAGTGGGGGAAGCAGCAAGGTAGACTATGAGAAACGAAACAAAAGAGACCATTTTAAAACTCTAGATTTAATAGTGCTGCAGTTTTATTGCGAGACAAAAATCGTCCGAACCTGTTTTACTTTCCGAGTGCAGTCAAGGTGCAGAAAAGAAGATCATTGCATTTTGAAAGATATCGACATTAAAGCAAGCCAAGTTGTACCTCGGCTCATGCAGCAACTGACGAGCTCAGCACAAGATGAATAAGACCGGCCGATGTTAATATGGGACAAATGAATTAATTGATATTCTAGGAAAAGCAATGGCGTGCAGTGATCATTCATTTACTGCCTGAAACATATGTGAATTACTTATACACCCAACAAGTATATTGCAACCATCGAACAGGGCCAATGCGTGACCTTTAGAGGCACTGACATTTTTATTATTGTTGCCGCAGTATTCAAAGTTTATATCACACCCACAGTCGACATCTAGGCCTACTTCAAAATTCTAGAACCAATACAAATAATAGTTCACTGCAAACCACACTTTGCCCTCACGAAAGCGCCAATCAATTGTGAATAATCAAACTCGAAATTAAGTTCATGGTTAATGGATTGACAAACCACAAAGTCTCTACGGCGCTATGGTTGAGAGAAGATACTGTACTATACGTCGAGTGGATATAATGTTTAGTACTCAATAGAGAATTTGAGAGGCTACAAGCGTCTCGTATGGTCTCTTTTATTCAACTGTCCACCTCATCACCTACACGTGGTGCCCATGTTCCAAGCAAAGAATGAGTAGACGACCGAATGCCACCGGTATAAAGCGGAGAAGAATGAAGTCAATAGCTCCATTGGCAGAAGATCTTTGATAGACATTGGCAAGGAAGACAGATGATCCAAATATTTCTCTTGCTGGACAAAATCTGTTTCATCTCTCAGTACGCGTCATTTCGAAATTGTTAAATATCGGCATTCTGTTCTTGTTGACTGGCTGCACCAAATGATGCTGTATGAGCCTACGTGTACAGTTAAGTCCACGTTCAATTCTAACCCGGCTTCATTGGCAACTTCTGATATGAAAGCGGCAATCTGATTTTGGGCGTCGTCAATTATCTAGTTAGTTTAAAAAATAATAAACGCAAGTGGACATTTAATTGCAAATTGAATGGCGAATTTCCATTTCTGCGACAATTTTGTGATGATGACACTACTGTATGCAGTTATGCACATCTTTTTATATGGTTTTCATGATATTAAGGATTTCTTTGTATCTGGTTAGAAGCCTAATTTGCGGGCCATCAAATGTGCCAGCCTTCAACTTCTCGTTTGAAAGAGCAGGACATTTTGCACAGATTTACTTGAAGCATTCACCATCTCGACCCAAAGCTCTAACCAACTGTTTTGTGAGTCCAGTTTTATATGCATGGTAGGGAGTAACACTTTATGAGAATTAAAAAGTGGTTCATCCTTGATATTCTTTTCACAAACCTTGACTTTTTCTCTAACTGGTTATTTTTTCCTTGCATAGGCCTAATGTTCTGCTTTGGTCGACCATCCCAAAGGCACAGGAAGCAAGGAAATTTGGTGTACCCGCTTTCTTGTCCTAGAAGCAAAGATATAACCTTCACGTCGCCACATAAAGTCCTGTAGTGATCATTATATTTGAGCTTTTGGAGAATGGTTCTCGTGGATTCTTAAGTTTCTTTTAGATTTACTGAGTGAACAATGGGATTGGACACTAATTTATTTCCATTGTGAAGTAACACACACTGTAGACATCTTCTTGAACTGTCAATAAAAAGCCTCCATTCTTCAGTTACATAACAATCACATTGCATTGGTTCAATAAGTCCTTTGATGTTCATACAGTATACAAGCCCTTCCTCTATATGGAAATATTTAAGATCTTTCTCTCTGTCACGAAACATAAACGTGGTTCCTGGAGTTAACAGGTTCCTTTCCTTCAGCATTGAGCCCAGTAACTCTGCCGATCACTATGGCAGATCAAGATCTCGTACAAGGTCATTCAACTCAGCTTGGTTGAATGGTTGGAGCATTCCAGCATCAACTTCTTGGGCCACAAAATCTTCGTCATCGGTTTCTGTTGATACATTTGACTGGCAAATTCATCGTCGTCGGAAACTTCAAAAGTAGTGCAAATAGGTACAGGAACTTCGTCTCAGTGAGCAAACGGTCTCAGAGCAGAGGGGAGATTTGGGTACTGGATGAAAGATTTTATCTTTGTGGATATGCCTGCAATATTTACCAAGCAGAAGCAGCAGTCATCAACATGTTTTTGAGGATCTCGCAACACCATTGGAACTCCAAAGCTAAGACTTTCTCTCTGAACTGAGATTTTCAACACATGTCCTGCACACTTTACTTTGTATGTTTTGTCCAAGGATTTTCCTGGTCACCCAATTTAGCTCAGAAATATGTATGATAAGCTTGATAAAGCTTATCATACATATTTCTGAGCTAAATATATGCACAAATTCAGACACATCTCTCCTTTGTTTATGTGTTGCAAACCAGCCACAAATGTAGCAAAACTTGTCAGGATCATTCCTGCGCCGTCCACGAAGTGTTCGAGTGCTGGATGACATATTTCAGAGAAAACTATTTAAAAGTGTTAAATTTGCTGCGACTTGTAGGCCTCATGAACGACTGAATGCTGCCGTCGGTTACACGCTGCATATATAGGCCTATAGGCTATACTATATCTACAAAATGCTGACGCCTGTAGTTTTCAGTTTTAAACTGCCTAGTAAGCTGTCGTACTATTAAATAGTTACACGCACTGCATATTCAGCATATATTTTTGCACATTGTTATCTTTTTGCATATTCCATAAAGATAAATAATTATAGTACACTAGGTGTTTACCCGTCAAAAATGACGGGGAGATTGGCTGTTTTACCACTCGATTTTGTGCAAATGCAAGAGGATTTTGAGCAATTAATTTCCCTAACTCGCCGCCTTTTCCTTCAACCGAGTTAACGCCCATTCGCATGAATTTTCTGAAACTTGATAGTCAACGTAAGTGTAATGATTTGGCAGTGTCGAACGACATGCAGTGCTTGATTCTCTTGTTTGTCGTGCTGCTTTTGCACGCCGAGCAATAGCCTGCTACTCATTCTCACTTGATTGTCGGAAAGCTCGTGAACGCTAGACTTTTTGTTTTGCACGGACAGTTAGAAAGAGGAATAAATAAGCTAAACAATGGTGCAAACCTCATCTTCTTAGCTCTTATATAGCCTGAGATACAGCAATTCAAACAAAATTAGGAAACTTTCTCAGAATTCAAAACTTTCGCGAAATTCACCGATAATACTTATGTTCAAACATTGGAGTCATCGAGTTAGAATTGATAGATCTTTGCCAAATGTCAACCGATTTTCAAACTTTTTGGTTTATTTTGTTCCTCTGACATCCCTTTACAACTTTGCCGCTGACCAAGTTGGGGTTACCGCTGAAAATATTTTGCTAGGGGGCTTTAAAAAATTTTCGGAGGCAGAGGGTGATATTTTACGCCGTAAAGTGGACTCTACCCCAACATTTTTTTGTTTTGCACGGACGGTTAGAAAGAAAAATAAACAATCTAAACAATGGTGCAAACCTCATCTTTTTAGCTCCTATATAGCCTGAGATATAGCAAATTTAAAACGTTACAGCAATCATTTCTGAGAACGCTTTTCCAAAAATTAAATCCCCAGTACGGTGACGGCGTCTGAAAATTTAAACTCCGCTTGAGGGATTAAATTTAAAAAATAGGTATTGAGGCTAGGAAGGAATAAATAAATATATATATATATATATATAATAACGGGGGCAGGGCATTGGGAGAGGGAAGGGAGGTTTGGGAGGAAAAAAGTGGGCTGTACGGGTTTTCAGAGCTGCGTTGTGTAGGTTTGAAAACGGGGTTTGGGAGCCGGTGGGGTAGGGCGGAACGGTGATGGGTTGGGGCCAGGGCGATTTGGAAAGGGATGGTGAGGGAGAATGGGGTTGGGAGGGGTGGGGAAGAGAACGGAGGTTTGGGGCCTGTAGGGTACTCTGGGCGGATATGGGTTAGGGCCTGGGGCGATTGTGAGAGGGATGGGGAGAGGGAAAGAGATGGGGAGTGGGAAGGAACGGGGCTTTGGGGCCGGGGCCGGAATGGGTTGGGGCCGAGGCGATTGGGAGAGGGATGGGGAGAGGGAAAAAGGATGGAGAGAGGGGAGGGGAACGGATGTTTGGGGTCAGTCCCGGAATGGGTTGGGGCCAGGGCGATTGGGAGGGGTAGGGAGAGAGGAAGAGGATGGGAAAGGGCAGGGAAAGGGGTTTGGGGCCCAGGGGCGGGAATGGGTTGGGGCCTGGGCGATTGGGAGAGGGATGGGGTGAGGGAAGGGGGACGGGAGTTTAAGCTGCAATTGAGACGCTTCGTTAAACGCTCCATTGATAATACATACATTTATGATTAAACAATATTTGGTTGTCAATGACAACAGCGTCTTGCAATACCCGCCGTGTTGCGGACGGACAGACGCGACAGACGGACAGACATCGAGAATTATATAATAAGAAGATAATGCTACGTTATTACAGTAATAGTTTATCAACTAACCGCGTTTTGCGGGAAAACCGCACGTGACTGGAGGAAACGGGTGTGATTTTTGGATTCAGCATACCAAATAGCATAAAGATCATAGTTTATGGAAATATTGAAGATGGTTCTTTTTGACAGCTTAACATCCGTTTCGTTTAATAGTTATCGCCAGGGCACACTGACCGCGGCCCGCGGCCTGCGGCCCGCGGGCCGCAGCCCGCGGCCCGCGGCCCGCAGTCCAGACCGCAACGATGGTTCTTGAGGACCGCTGCAGCTCTTTGAATATGTGTATGAAAAAATTGTTAACCTGAATTTCAATGGTTTTCAGCACAGGAAACGCTCTACTAAACCACCTAATATGCAGTTGTCATTATTATAAATATTAGCCTGCTTACTTTCTGTTGTCATTGTAATCATGCGTTGATGTATTTCCGTTTCTATCATCGGCCTGTTCCTGTTTTATTACAGGTTTCGGTGACTTTGTAATATATCATAATCAAGGTCTTTAAAATAGGCCAATGCATCAAAGCTCACCGTCTTCTTCTAATATTATTCACAATTTCAGCGACTGAGGCTCCGCCCCAGACCCGTTACGATCACTAATGACATTGAAACAGTTTTCAGACAGGGTACTATATGCTGTCCTAAAGTCTAAAATCTATTATTCGTATTTTGGGAATTTTGTCATTTTGTTTTTTGTCTTGGTACACTTATAACAGTCTATTAAGAGGACCAGTAGTTATTCGTAGCCGTAGTAAACATAGGAATAATAGGACTTCCGTTGTACAATGTACATGTAACTAATGATGGAAGACGCAATGTGGACCGACTTCAAAAGAAGTTTGAGTAGCCTACCCCTGATAATTTATCGAAATAGATCCAGGATAATGGTCGTTTTTGGCGGCTGTAAATGTGGCGACCATGTGCCACAGATAGCATTATTATTATTATTATTATTATTATTATTATTATTATTATTATTATTATTATTATTATTATTATTATTATTATTATTATTATTATTAATGATTGCTTAACTGTATAAACTTGTTAGTTAATAATTTAATCTAATTAATTAGCGTTATAATAATGTTTTTGTACTAATTTTAATTAATTAATAAAGTTTTAATTCATGTAAAACGGACAGAGCACGCGCTAGGCTAAGACGCTAAGGCTTCGGTAAAATTATTAGAATCGCCACGGCCGCCCAAAGACCGAGAGATAAGTTGTATAAACCGGCAACGATTTATGGTTCCCGAGCCTTCGGTCTTTAGCAAGTAGAGAGTTTGGCCGCTGAAAGATCGTCGCCTGTTTGACGGAGGCTGCGCGGAGACGGCGGCTGGCTGGCTGCTGACGAAGGGAACAGGCGGTTGGAGCGATGGAAAGAAGGAGAGAGAACGCAGCGGTCGGCCGGCTGTGTAGTCGATGCGTACGCCTGAACACCGATGCCCGGGCTACCAGGGGTGGTTAGCGAATGGCCGGGCCCGTAGGGGCCCGTAGGGGTCGCTTACCACCGATAACGACGACACCATTGCCTGGCTCCTGCTCTGACGGCATCTAAGCGGACGTGGCCCTACAGCTTGAAATTCCGCCTAAAGAGCGGCGCCCGTGGAACAAGGTCCTGACGGCGATGCGCGTCGCCGGCGGCGAGGCGCCCTTCGCCGCCGTCGACGACGCTAGGGGGGTGGGTCCGAAGTTAAGCTTTCTGGCGGATAAAATGCGTAGATAGGGACATTTGGGAGCGAGCGCCCTCAAGGGCTGGTTCTAAAAATCGAAAATCTCCGAAATATGGGAATTTATGTAGCCCGCGTCAGCAGGCGGACGCAGGCGGCTGTTGAACTAAAGTTCGCTTGAGACGCGCGCCCATCTGGCAGGAGCTATTGCCGCGTCGCTTAGCCGTAGACGAAGCCCCTGATCACCGCTAAGGAAAACGTTCTTAAGCAAGTCCCTACTTTTTCCTATTGACGGCAACTACGCGGAAATACAGACTACAGACGAAAAATCCGCCTAAGTGTCCGTCAAAAAGTTTCAAAACTCTGAAAATTTTAGTTATTGTCATGACATGACGATTTCGCAGTGTGGTCGCTTATACTGTGAAGCGATAGAGTAAAGAAAGCACAGCGATTGAAAGCGAGTATTTGGAGCCCGTTTAAAGTGATAAAGCTTATCGTTTCATACTGACGTATCAAAGGCTATTGATTGCAGTTCCTGTGCGCTAGTTATTGTGGCTGCCGGACTGCGTCTAGCTACCGCGTCTTTGTCCGTGTTACCAGTGTTGCCACTGTAGCCATTGTTGTCATTGTTGCTTGGTTTATTAATAAATAAATAAAAATAAACCAATAAAGGCAAGTTGTGTTCGTGTCTTTGAAAGTCGCTATGACGCCGGAGTCTCAGCGCACTGTCCGTGAAGGTGAGCCTTGGCTGTGATGAACCTCGCCTACTTGAGGTCACGTAAGTCGAAGTCAGAGACTAGAAATACCTATCGAAATCGCTTAAGGCGCCGAGACCAAGCGGTGGCCAGCGATAAGAGGCATGAGTTAAAGGGTCTCTCGGACGAAGCTGGGGCCGGAACGGATAGAGAGTCAGAGGAGGAAAACGAGAACCCTACGTTGAGGAGCGGCCATCCTCAGTGTGCTGCCTGCCCGGCAGCCGCGGACACCTCCTCTGATGTCGGAGAGCCGGAAAGGGAAACTGACGCCGCCGATCAGGCAGAGTCGGCGGCTGATGGCGATCGGGATACCGAGCGGGCGTTGGGGGCCGCCCGACCGCCGGCCGCGCTACGAGACCGCGAGCCGGCGGGTTCGCCACATAAACATTAAGACCAGCACAGTAGATTTATAGACGCCTCTTAATGAATACTAATTAATTACTGTTGGGGGCGGGAAGTTAGCAGAGTGGTAACAGCGTTGGACGATTGTGCCGAAGGTCGCGGATTCGATTCTCGCAGGAGCCCTAAGGTCGACTCAGCCTTCATTCGCTAGAGGGCGGTGGTAACTGAGTAGCAGCTGTGGCTGCGAAGGTAAAACGTGGGTCTAGAGAAAGCAATGGCAAACTACTTTAGATTAATGGCTTTAGCCACCTGCGTCGCTGCTTGCCTGACACCGGAGATCAGCGCCGGGCCCGAAGCTCGAAATCGAGTATGGGCGAACCTTTACCTTTACCTTTTTTACTGTAGGCGCACAAGTTTTCAAACGGGTCTTGACTCTATGTTATAATTCATTATTTATTCGCTGTGAATATTGCAAAAAAACTTCCGACAGTTTACACAACAAGTTAAACAAACGACGAAAGAGATCGGAAAAGGCAAACATCCAAGTGTAAATATGAAAACACAGACATGATCCAACAAGCTATCATAGCATTATAACTTTTAACATAAGAGCAAACTCCTGAATGCAACAGCTGCCTTAAAGGCAAACTAGTTCCTTCTCTACACTTACACGTTTATCAGCTATTATAGAAGATTATATCCATGTATGGTAGAGTATGTTTCAGCAACAAAGGTCATTTAGGATTGTAAAAACTTTTGCAAAGCTGTTTACATCTGTTCTAGGGTGCCGCAAAGAGTCTAGAAATAATAAACTTAGAGAAAATAAAGCAGTTGCTCAGGAAGGTTCAACAGTGGAAGAATGAAGATGCTGATGACAACGACGTTTGCCATTCTGGGTAAATTTCTCACTTTTCCCAAATATTCAGTAATAATGCCAATGAGAAATTTTGAAGCCGGTTTATATAGGTTTAAAAGTATTAATGACCTTGATTCAAAAGCATTTCTGTGCGAGAGTTTGCATGGCAAAGTTGTGTAATAATTTAATAGTTCAACAACTCTCAACAAGATTTAAAGATAATTTGATCGGCATAGGAATAATAGTCAACACGACAGTGTTAAGCTTAATACCATGTTTTGTAAAAGTTATAGCGTTAGTTCAACCTTACAATGCCACGTCGTTTCGATTGCATATTAAAGCTACAACGTCATGCAAATTTTTCATAAATAAAAAATCAGGTTAAAATATGCGAAATAAAAGGGTCGTCCATATATTTCGTAATCAACTTATGGGAGGGGCATTAACTGATCGACGAGGGGAAGCGACTAATGTCATCACTAATGTCATCATATCATCACGTTCAAGTTCAACCTTATACAGTGCCTGAAGTAAGTCAGGGCAAAAATCTGATGTCGATAGTAATTATCCGTAATATTATAAGTAGACGCTACTGTATATCTTGGTAAGCACAATGTTGTGGTGATGACGTCATCAAGGTGGCTTTGGTTAGATGCTTGAAGACGTCTGATCACAATTGGAGGAGTAAAAATAGCTAAAATACGATGACGTAATACTGATGTTGGCAAAGCTGCGTCGAGTAAAGGTAGGAATTTTGATAATTACAGAGGAATCAAAATCGAATACAGTGAGTAATCGTGACAGTGGCGTAAAGTGGGGGGGGCACTTTGTTGAGTGTGCCCCCGAGCCCCGGGTGAAGGGGCCTTCAAAGAGTGGTTGATGACCTTTTTTTTGCTCGTCAGCAGTGTTACGGGGTCCCCATATCAAGGATGCCCCGGGCCCCCAAAAGTCACGCCACGCTACTGAATCGTGATGCACCATTGCACCTGTGTGTTGTTTTGTTTACTGAAAGTGATCAGAATCGATGCTGGGCTGAGTGTTGTTCCGGAGAATGCGACCGTCGCCGTAGGAACTCAGGTGACTCTAAAATGCAGCACTATTTCCACACAACCTGTAGTGTGGAAGATTCACAGAAATGCGTCTGTCGCTAACATCATATTTACTGGGACCAAAATAACAAACAACTTCGCCGAGTTATACAAGATTTCAAAGCCGAAACAAGGAACGTTCAATTTGGAATTTATTGCTTCAAAGGAAACGGCAGCGGTCTACAGTTGTGAAGAAGCAGGGGGAACCCCAGTCTACGCGGAATTGAAAGTCTTCGGTAAGCCTTACTATGGTCAATAGGCAAGCACGCAGATTCTCTATAGCTGTCTCCAGGCGGCTCGACTATTGCAATACACTTCAATTTGACTCCTTCATTTCGGGTTCAAAACTATTACAGGATTTTAAATATTGTATTCATCTGAGCAGCAACAGTTCTTAGAGGCCGTTTCTTTTTAGCTTATAAGAATTGGTGCTGGAAATTGTACTACTACTACTATTACTACTACTACTACTACTACTACTACTACTACTACTGCACCACCACTACCACTGCTACTGCTGCTACCACCACCACCACTGCTGCTGCTGCTGCTGCCACCACCACCACCACTGCCACTGCTGCTGCCACTGCCACCACCACTGCTGCTGCTGCTGCTGCTGCTGCTGCTGCTGCTGCTGCCACCACCACTGCTGCTGCTGCTGCTGCTGCTGCCACTGCTGCCACTACCACCCTGCTGCTGCTGTTGCTGCCACTGCTGCCACTGCTGCTGCTGCTGTTGCTGCTGCTGCTGCTGCAGTGCGGCACTGCTGCTGCTGCTGCTGCTGCTGCTGCTGCTGCTGCTGCTGCTGCTGCTGCTGCTACTGCTGCTGTGTACTGCTGCTGCTGCAGTGCAGTGGTAGTGGTAGTGTACTACTACTAATACTACTATTGTGCTAATACTACTGCTGCTGCAGTACGGTAGTACACTGCTACTACTACTGCTACTGCTACTACTACTACCACTGTACTGCAGCAGTAGCAGTAGTAGCAGCAGCAGCAATAATAATAGTAGTAGTAGTAGTAGTAGTAGTAATAATAGTAATAGTAGCAGTAATAAGTATAATAATAGCAGTATAGTAGTAGTAGTAGTAGTAGTAGAATTAAAATGGTACTGAGAGAAGCAGGTTTTTCAAAGAACAGTTTGACAGAACTATCAAGGCATTAATTAGTCTACTATAGAATTGACAGAAATACCGAATGAAAGCGATGTTCTGTGCCCGATTTGCAGACTCTGGCAGACCACCGAATTACTCCTCCATTTGGAAAAACAACGGAGGCGTTTCTGATGGTTTGTAGCAACGTCCATATATATATATATATATATATATATATATATATATATATATATATATATATATATATATTATAGCACATATATAAGCTACTGTATATGCTATATACACTGTGTCGGAGGAAGGAACCCTTTGATAATTTTGGAAACCAATGTTAATTATTTATTTTTAAAATTACACACCCCATTTCAATTCTAATATAAAATTAAATTGAGTATGATTTTAATTTTAAAAGATTTTTGTTTGGTGGTCAACACACTCAATCGAGTAAACGGATTCTAGTGAAAGTTTGCACTAATGCCACAAATGGATGTATCTTTATGTTTTTAAACTTGTGTCTAAATCGGTGCATATTCTGAGGTAGTTATTGTGATATGCTTATGGGTTACCTTTTTCGGACGCAATGTATGAAAGTAGGCCTAATCATGAATAACTAAGATAATAATTAAATTTAAGCAAATACATGCAGATGCTTTTAATATTGTGACATTTTTATGCTGGTATAGAGGACACAGCTGAACTAAGGCTGTGTATCGTGACAAGTAGCATCGAATTATGTGTTCGAAATGATCCCTGCATTCTATATATGAACCTCCATCAAAGTGTTCTTATACCCAACGGATAGTGAGGCAGCCGGAATCCACCTTGTTCATCTAGATTGATTTAGGGGGATTCAAGGCTCTAGCCTCAGTAAGGATGACCAACATTGTCATTTTTGTTTTGTGTTATCACCAATTAATTATCTCGAATCAAGCGCCGCGATGAAAAGGCTCTAACGTAAATATCGGTTTTTAGTTCTCATGACTCGTATAATCTCCAGCAAACGATGGTTTAGATAAATCAAAAGTGTTCGGTCTACAAAGTAGTCATTTATTTTTTTAAATCGCTGATTAGTTTCTCACAATCATTATCATGGCGTTTGCCAATCCTGATGATTTTTAATTTCGCTATGGCCCGATAAAGTCTGTCTGTATCAAGTTTCATAGAGTTTCTACTGAAAATCACTGTTTCACCATCGCCCAAAGCTTTCATATGCAAACTCCAATCAATTAAAAATGCTTTAACATGTGCACTGTGCAGTTACCAAATCACCAAAAACTCTCACACAATTACTCAAATCTCTACACTGGTTGAAAATAGCAGGACGCATTAAATATAAAATTATACATCATTGATTTATAACTCACTTCATACACCAGTCATAAATAACCAGCCATTAGACATCATGAACCAGTCTAAGTACGAAATCTGATAATCCACAACATCCTCCATCCACTCGATCTTCCTCTTATCTAAATCTCCTTCGTTATCTGAATCAATCATCTCTCAAAATTTGCACCAGTGCTTTTCATAAGATTCGCCAGGACTTTGAAACTCAATTTCAGCATCCCGTCGCTGTCTACTACATGGTAAAATAACACATTCTGAGTCATCATTTCATTCACTTCTTACAACATATCCCCAAGTTTTTCTTTCTAAACTCAAGCAGCTTTTGTGTTCAAAAAATCACTTCCAACGTCTTAACCACAATGACCCTTTGGATTAAATGACCCTGCCAGAATGACTCCACCTTTGGCTCTAGCTACTTCATACTAAGATTAAGCGCCTAGGAATAAGGAGCTACTGCGATGCGCTTTTGAAAGAGCTATACAAATTCACGGGATTTTACTTAGCCTACTTACTCCTTCATGTTCGCCGAACATGAGGCGCCAACACAAGAATAACGAAAGAGGCAAATGTCACAAATTGGTCACAATGAAACGCCACGAGTTTGCAATTTCCACATTTTCTTTATTCTAGAAACCTTGGTTTTAAATTTGAATTTTCTAAAATTTTCAATTCGCTATCGTCTTAGGTGTATTCAAGTACCATCGCCAGTACAATAGACCTGAACGGTTGCACCTGTATTCCACTATTATTATTATTATTATTATTATTATTATTATTATTATTATTATTATTATTATTACATAATTATTATTATTACATTATACACTATTCAGCTTATACTCTTCGTCCGGAAAAGGGGAACCCTCTGATAAGTATGAAAACCAATGTGAATTATTAATAACTTTTTATTACAGACCTCATTTAAATTATAATATAAAATTTAATTGAATATGGTCTTCATTTGAACACCCTCTGTTTGTTTGTCAACTCACTCAATGACGCAGAAAATGAAGTCAGCCAATAAACAGGCAGAAAACTGCAATCCATGATCCCGTTTGTTGTATTGAAGTTGCAGGTGAAACTGGTGAATCAAGCAGCAAAGTAACGCTAGCCACAGTTACAACCTGTCTCGTTCTTCTAGTAATAGTTGTAATTGCTCTGTCTGGATACGTAATCAACCTAAAGAGAAGGAATTCAAACGGTAGTGTATATGCTCTAGACAGTATATTGACTACGAAACACTTTAAAAGAAAGATAAGTGAATTTTGTCAAAATACGTTGTGGCAAGTAATATCGATTCTCAAAATGGTGTCGTAATTTGAAAATAAATAATATATCAGGCAGCTACGGTAATTATTTATTGTACTTTTTAAACAAGTAAGTAAACGAATTTTTATAGTGCTCTGGCGTAGATTCCATAGTAATTGCTCAGGCGCTTAATCTACCGTTGAAAAGCTATAGCCTAGCGAACCGCAAACCCTGGCCTGAGGGCCAAATTTGACCCACGAATGTATTTAGTCGACCCGCAAATTTTTTACTGAATAACTTTTTGACAAATGCTTCATATTAATCTAAACATGATTGTATATGTATTTTCACTAGCGCTCATACAAAATGTAAGTAGTGCTCAATATTAAGTAGTAATTATTGATCTATAAATACAGTCATATAGCATGTTGTTATTATTATGTGATTGCTTATCAGTAAAACAGCGCAAACCAACGAGTAGATTACGCTATGAGAATAAACAAACTCAATGACAATACTAGGCAGCTATCATTTGAGAGTCACGTAGTGCGTTTTTCTCGGTTTTTGTTTTGTCAGAAATGGAAAGCTTTCATCATCTTTGCGTTAGACACTTAATAGATAGGTCGTCAATTGTCATGGCTTATAGGCTACTTATACTGACCTTCTGGCCTGAACAGGCTGAACCAAATTTTCAAAGGCTACATATGACCATCCATTTTATAAGAAGACAGATTTCTAGTATGACTAGTCTAGCTTACATGAAATCTAGTAGATTTGTGCGTTCTTCGAAAGTATAACTTATAGGCTAACATAAGTCACTTTCAAAGTGACTTTAAATAATGTGGCATGTAGTTGTAGATGACTGCTTTCTTGTAGAGGAAACATGAACAAATGAATTAAATAAATTATATGAATTATGATTAATCTATTATTAATTCATAAAGTTGATCGATTTAATTAATAAATTAATTGAATATGACAATCAAGAAATAATTATAATTTACCATAAACGCTTGGCCATTTTGAGACGACTTTGGGCCCTAATGCATGTTTGCCAATTCAACCTTTAAAATGTGATTAGTCTAGGAGTAGCTTTCATATGGGATGCGATGGAGCAATGACAATATTCTTGCCACACAAACGGAGGATAGAGAGCTTGAATCTGACCCTAGTCACGTATCAACCATAGGCAAATTGTTCACCCCTGCCTTGTTCAGCTCTTGTGATTCTCCACATTGCAAACGAGTTGAAGAGTGTTACAAACGATGCAATAATTGTAATGATTATGATGTAGCCTCGGCAGTTGGATTGTCGAATTGTCCGACCAGAGAAAGCGCAGCTCCATCCGATTACGTTGAATTACCGAAGAGGGAGGGCAAATGTAAGCGCTTCACTGCCAGTGGGGACTATTCCGCTCTGCGCGCAGAACAGTATGCCCAGCTGGAAGTGTATGCCGTTCTAGATACCGAGACCGAAAAATTTTGATGCCGTACGGCCTCAAAGGATCATAATTCTTCATGAAGAGCAATGACTCGTTCGATGATCAATGTAGAAATATGTATCGATGGCTTAGCACTTCTGTTCTTGTTCTCCTGTTTTATTGTGAATGTTCTACGCTGTGTATCTTTCGTTAAAACCTAATTTTGGTTTCAGTCATAATATACAGTATCTACATGTATGCGGATGACATTGTGCACGTTAATTTTTACATGTATACCGGCTTGTATTTACTTTGGAAATATGTTACACTAGTGAACAAGCTCTTGCTGCTATTTACTGTATGAATAAAAATGACTTTCAGTTGCATGCATTGTGGGATAAATTAAGCACGTAGGACAAATATTTATGTCATTTCAATAAATTCATCTAATCACAATGTGACGTTTTGATATTTTGCCTCCTTTAAGATTCTCCGGTGTGGTCTGATGGTAGGCCTACTGTAGTTTGACGCACTCATTGCTCCAAAATGGGGTCATTATGAAAGGAACTATTGCGAGAGCAAAGCAATTTGTTCATCTAAATATTATTGTTCCATAAACCAACGTTCATAAAACAACTCTTGACAGCTTCGCATTGCAAAGAATTTAGATCATGCGACTTCTGTGTGAGAAGTTTTAATTTTTCAGGCAGTTACACTCAGCCGTTTAACTTGAATACTGCAGTCTGTCCTATGACTACCTTACCCTTAATACCAAAATTCGAGTGTACCAAACTCTGACCCCCCCCAGTGTTGCCGTACGTACCCGAAACATGGACACTATCAGCGGACGCCAGAGCACAGGAAGCTTTCTACGTGGAATGACCACGCCATATCCTCCACATTCGCTGGCAAGACCGTGTACGCAATGAAGACTCGAGGAACTACCACCAGTACTTCCTCTAGGCATCAAGCCATCCTCGAACATGTATTCTGACTCCGGAATGACATCCCCGCCCACTCTGCACTACGATGCCATGTATACTTGCAATGTCACTCGGTCGAATACCTTTCAAAACATGGAGGACGAGGCCTGGACATCCTAGCAACAGATGGCTGGATGCCTTTAGGACACGGAATGACCGCCAGAAAATCTCTGTAGACAACAATGGATCGTGGTCATCGAAGAGAGACGAAAGGGGTCTTGCCGGCTGTGCGATAACAACGACGACGACTATCTATGTCGGCAGATGCTGCTCGCATTATATATATATATATATATATATATATATATATATATATAGAGAGAGAGAGAGAGAGAGAGAAGTGTAAGATATCAAATTAGTGCAGGCTGACGTGAAATTGACAGCGATATTTTAAATGATTATTCATTTAAGGTCAAACTTTGCGTGCGACTGAAACAGTTTATTGCTTATTACTACTTCCACATTAGGGTTGAAGATTTCCTACAGTTTGATAAACATCAGTTCAAGTTTTGCTATGGAAGGCCAAAATAAATCAATCTAAAATTAATCATTATTTATCATGTCGTACTCTCTAGTATACTCTAAATTTGAAACACAGTGTTCTCCATGCCGTCAATATCGTACGTATGCCAGCAAATGGGCATCACTGATACTGTCAGTACTTTGTCATGCGCCATGTCACCAATTCTTCTGCACATTGTGTTATCTAACAGTGGGATTGTCTTTAGTATCCCACACATCAATTGTTGCAGGGAATTTGAGCCCTGCCGAATATGTGCGCGACTTTATTTAACATGCAATTTGCAATAGGGTGCTCCATAGGTCAATGGTCAAAATTTTTTTCTCTCAAAAATCAGCTCCCTGCCCTTTTTCCCATTCATTGATGCATATAAATAAAGTATGTAAGTTTTTGGGTGAATTTAAATTGTGTAAGCCTTGCCACCAGCATGCCAAAGATGTGACAATGTATTTAAACAAACGCAAAAACTTCAATATTAGAAAATTTCATGTCCTACCTTAATTTATCACAAGAAGACGAGTTTGCATGTCATGTAAAGAGAAGAATGTGACAAGCGTGAATTATTAACACTTGGGGCTTTCAAAAAAACTATTCAGGAGTGCAGATATATCGATGATGTCCAATAAGTTAAAATTTGTCAGTTGGTCAGAGAACGACATTGATGGCTGCATTTATCTCCGAGGATGGAGCTGATGTTAAAACTGTGACACTGTCAAAATCTAGTCATACCAGGAAAAGTAGAGAGGAAATAGCAAGAGGGAGACAAAGAATAAAGTATACAGACAGCCTAAGAGAAGCAACAAGAGCTAAAGACAATTTTGAACTGATAAGGAAAATCAGAAACAGAGAAGAGTGGAAAACTGGAAATCCATGGCCGCCAACGTAGCAATACATGGCACGTCAAGAAAGGAAAGAAGAGAAACACTATCAAAGTCAAGTACCAAAAGAGCAGGTAAGGCAATTCGAAAAGAATCGGCTCTTCTTGTAAAAACATCGTTTACTGCACCGAAGTGAACAATGGGATGGAAAATTGTGACAGAAGACAGTGAGAAACTAGCCGTCTCATAGCAGGACTGCCAGCTCCCAGGGAAGGGAAGGTAAACTGTTTGATGTTCCGGCCATATCTGATGGCACTGGAGCTACCCAGGCAACTGTTGCCCATGGTGTGTTACACGGCTGGAGGGTTGAAAGCACAATAATTATTGTGGAGCCTGTGTAAAGCTGGAGACATTACTAAAGGTAGAAAATTATTCTACTTTGCTTGTCGACACAATGTAATGGAAAGAATGTTGTGAGAAGTTTGGCAGGAATTATTCGGTGAAACATCCAACCCATACACACTTGAATATAAGGATTTTCAACAATCTTGGGGCGTACTTGCTCAACGATTTACATTCAAAACGCTTGACATTCGCTATCGTAGACAGAAACGTCAGCAAGAAGTACCGGTAGTTATTGCCTTTTTTCGTGAGGAGCTGTCTTTGCCGGAGGATTCTGGCGATGCCTCAGAAGATGCTATGCCTCGTATTGACTATCGAGAAAGTGCCGAGCTAATGCTGATATTTCTGAGAAAAGAACCACCTCGTGGTTTGCACTGGCTAAAGTCTGGTGCATTTCATCATGCCCGGTGGATGACAACCATCCTACACAGTATTAAGAAGCATGCATTCGGCGAACAGCTGAATTACAACCAAGATAAAATGGACAAGTGGCATCGCGTTTGCTTGTTTGATGCACTTTTCTATGTGATAGCTTGGTTGTCAGCACGTTCAGCTGCAGATGCATCAGTAAATGATTTTCTGTTCTTGAATGATCTTATGTGGCATAAAAGATATGATGAAGGAGTGGCACGGGCTGCTATGACAGCGCTTAACAGGCATTTGTGGTACCTCACTGAAGAGATCGCACTGTTTGCGCTTTTCTCAACGCTTTTGTCAGATTCCAACAAGAAGCGAGTTATTCGTCAATTCCTGAGACATGAAGAAGACGATAATTCTCAATGTCTTCGAAGTCATCACAATTTTTCCACAATTGTCAACCTCTTCACTAACTTTGATTGGCACTAAATCTTGGCTGCTTTTCAGGCTTTTGCATTTAGACAGTAGTTGGATGCACTTGCCGCCGAACCAATGGGTGACTGACGCAGCGCATAATGAAGCTGCCATGTTTGTTCACAAATTGCAAGGTCATTAATGATATGGCTGAGAGGGCAGTCAAGCTGATCACAAACTTTGCTGGAACAATAATTGCAAAGGGCAAAACAAACAATACTTGTTGCAGACTGTAGAATATCACAGACGTGAAACATCAAATTTCAAGAAGAGCACTTTGCGTGATGTTCTGAACTGATGTTAGCTTACTATGGTGCTGTCTGTTGTTCATAGTGGGTGTAAGCAATTTTATTCTACAAACTGTGGGCACTCATTATCTATTTTAGACCTGTTATATAATATTCACAATTGGTTACAATTATGATTTGGATAATGGCAAAATTTCTACATTTTCCAACTTTTAATTTGCCTGGTGGCAAGGCTTAACCACATTATAAACACAAAATTTTTTGTTATTCTGTTTGATAGTCTTCAAAATAATGGGAAAAACGCCGGGGAGCGAAACTTTTTTGACTTTTATTTTTTTGGAGCACCCTAATTTGCAATTACGACAGATTGGATTTTTGGTTGCACACGCTGGCTATCATTTTGCCAAAATATTGTGTGGCTAATCGAAAACTTCTAAAATGTCGACGTTAACCCCATTTGTTCTCTATTATACCGGAACCTAGGCTAGGCCACTGCTCTGAGTAATTCTTAAACTAGGACTACAGCTTCCTTTATTAGACTGAATTGAACAACTGTGGAAAAATATCGTTAAATCAAAATCATTACATAAGTTTTCAATTGGCTTTAGGGCTCATCCACAAATGACGTAACGCGCCCAGGGGGTCCGGACATTTGTTACGAAGTGTGACGAGGGGAAGGAAGGGGGTTCCGTAAATGTGACGTAACGCAACACAAAATGATTAAGTGATGACCTTTTTCTTTTTTGCTTGTCAGGATATTTGGAGAGGGAAAATGCAAGGATGACTTTTTTTGCTTGTCAGTATGTTTGGAGAGAGAAAAATAGAAGGATGAATTACCTTTTTTGCTTGTCGAGACTTTTCGGAAGACGAAAAGGAGATCGGCCCGTTGTTACGTCATATTTTAGGGGGGCTGACTTTGTTACTTCGCGTTACGTTGCGGGGAGAGGTAAAAAAGTGCCAAAATCGCGTTACATCATTTATGGACGACCTCTTAAGACCACAAATATTGTTGCTTCAAAGCATAAACACTAATTCTGACATCATCGTCGATAAAAAGCTGTCCCTTGATTTCGTCATAGAAAATTCTGTGGAGAATTGGCGACTGACAATTCTCTTGACGATGCTCGTTGGTTGAAACAAGAACTCCAGCCCATTGAAGACATGCATCCAGCATTATATGACTCGGTTATTGTACGTATCCGCGACGAAGATTCGCTCATCCGAGTCGATGCAAAGATCGCATAGATAAGAAGTTGCATGAGAGTCAAACACTTGTTCACGATTATGAGGAATAAAACGACGAATGATCGTCTTCCCATCTCGACTCACTTCACTCACTGTCCACTTCAACTGCTCATCATCGTCTTCATACACGACTTCTTTTCCTGCGCGTTCGACTTGCTTTATGGTATGTGCAGTAGAATGAGAAAATTCCCATTTGACGATTCGACCAATCCACAAGTATTGTCTATGTCTTCATTTAAGCGAATGGCGTAAATAAGTTCGGCATTAGGCGAATATGCTCTCATAATCACAGGAGAATGTCCAGTTGCTGTTAATAATTGACCATCTGGAGACAAATAAAGAACCCGCGGACAAAATTTTTTTCAAACTGTACCAATGTGCGGTAGGATTCGGGTTCCATTTGCCCACTTATTTTCCAAACGCAATTTCATTTGCTAACCAAGACGTAGAGACAATTCTGTTTCTCGCAGGATTTAAGTTCAGATAGGTATAGATAGATATTCTTCTAGTTGGATTTCATTTTTCATATGAAACGGACTTTTATCTTCGAACACACAAATTTTGGAAAGATGTTCAACCATGTATAGAGATGCGCTGGATCGACAGAGAACGTAAATTCTGTCTCTTAGTTTAGTAATTCCGCTATGATAGACCATATAGTAAATTTTCAATTCAATATCTCCTATGAAGCTTGTAGTAAACTTTGAGAGCTCACCTGAAAAGAATCATTGAATAATAATGTAATTACGTAGGCCCATCTCAAAAATTTACTTTGTCTGATTTTCATTATAGCTGCTGGCCATTTGCTCTTGAGGCTAGATATTTAATTGCTTCCGATTTAGCATTCCTGCAAAATTAATTGTCTTTTATATGTTTATTTGGAATTCATATTTGTATATTATGCGAGGAAATTGCTGAAAGTCAAAACAACTTTTCATCCTAATGTACAGGGTGTCTAAAAAAACTAGCAGGAAAACTATGATTTCTTAAAACTTCCTAAATATATTTCTATCAAAATTTTCACACGCGTACAGCACATATTTCCCCACCTTTCGGCTTATTTTCATCTCATTTACATGTAAGATGGCCATATTGTGAAATCAAAATCAAACTTCGATATTTACTACTCAATCGCAGCATGATAGGCCTAAATATCTAGCTTCACATAAATTTGGTCTCATGTCAATGTTGGTAGTAGTAATAGTAGTAGTAGTAGTAGTAGTAGTAGTAGTAGTAGTAGTAGTAGTAGTAGTAGTAAAGTTTAAATTAAACACAAATTTTTAAAATGTTTTTAAATTCGCATAATTCGGCATAGCAAGAAAAGTTTTCAATTGCTTTACTACACTATTACTACCACACTACTACTACTACTACTACTACTACTACTACTACTACTACTACTACTACTACTACTACTACTACTACTACTACTTTCTTTCAACATCTATTGAATATCATCATAACCTCTTATGATGCATCATTGACGTAGCCAGGTATCCGGACTATGAGGCACCAAGACTTCTACCGACCAACATTTCGAATTCCAGCTAAAGACATTGGGATAGCTTCGTGACCCGAAACATTTATTTTAGGGTATATTAGATTTCAATCTTGAGGTTTGAAGCATATTTTTAGACAACATGACCATTGACCATATTGTCAAACTCTCTACCCCTGAACTGATTCAGCAACCAGTCTATTCTGGGCATAACTCTCTTGTACCCTCCCGTGGTTACACCAGTTATCCATTAACGGTGCTTGGGAAGGTGACTCAGCCGCCCAACATGTAGGGTAACCCGATACATGTAGGGTACCCCGAGATTCATGCCTTTGACATTGTGACAAATTAGTAGGCTATATATAACAGACAACTACTCGGCACCCTCACCTCATTGGATGCAATTTGCATAATGTTTCTGTAAGAGTCTCACAACTTGTCTTGATCTTAATAAAGGAATGAATTGTTATTTATTATAAAGTGGCCTAGAGTTGTAATACAACTAAATATGTCGATTCTTTCGACAATCACTCTACTCATCCGAAAAATTCTCATGGTGTTTTGAGCAAATTCCGTTATTGGTCCTAGGCCGAACATGGGACGACCCTATTGCCTCTCGAGGCTCTCGTGCCATTATTCTCTAGCGCTTGTTAGCTATCTGTACGAACTTAGAAGTTCATTTGCACGCAATTTGCTCTACAGTATTTGCTATTTTGTACCACTAAGTTTATAAGCTACGACCATTATACAGAAGGTACCGCAGGTGGAGACCTCCCCACGTACTTATTCATATTGATAGCTTTTATGAATAATATAATCAACGTTTTAAAACTTATTTCTTACTCTGCCGTAGCATAGCAGCCAAAAGGAACGGCTTTGGTCAATCTAATTGGCCTACTAGGCCTAATAGAGCCGCCTGAGCCGCAGACTCAATTTGAACCAGGAACTCAACTGAGAGATGTAATTAATGTCTGTATGCACAATTATAGCAGGCTTACTGTACAAGAAAATCAAGTACAATTAAATAGAAGCAAAACTATGCTGCAAATGCTGCTTAAGAGCCTGCAACAAGCATCCAAACATGAGCAGATAATGCAGGAATTATGTGAAATGAGGATACAGAAATTATTGCATGACAATAACAAAGGTTGCGGGTGGAAGCTGGAATCGAGTCCCGAATTTCTGATGCAGCGAAATAAAAGGCACGATTGTAGATTTTCGAGGATGACTAATTTAACGGACGTGAGGGAGTGGGATGAGTCGACGATCGTGTGTGTCCAGGAGGTTAGGGCATTATTATTCAGACATGTCAGCGGGAAGTGTTTTCACGCGTGTCTAAATCTACCGTATGTCTGCCCGCTGAGAGAGACCAAATAATCAAATTAGACAAAAAACATATCTCAACTATAAATCTAATCGACAACAAAACAGTCCTCTAGCACAGCACCATCTGAAAACGGATCTAATGTGACAGACTGAGTACCACGAGGATAACGCACGACACTCTCTTAACCAGTAATAACACTGGTCAACAAATTTTATGCAAGTTTTTGTTTCCTCTACAAATTTTGGTGAAACTAATAGATTTGGACTTGCTGAACACAAATATGTAATTAGAATTTCTGTATCACGTAAGGTTTTTAAGAAATCGACAATTTAGCATTTAGTATTGTAACGTCTTCTGCAACATAATCCTACAGAAGGATCTAGGCAATAATGACAAGACATGAGAAAATTAGAAATGTTTTGCTGTAGATTTTCGTTTGTAGTCACTGTCCTGTGCTTCACGTATCAGTGACCAACAGTAGTCTCCGAGCATAGACGGACTCCACTTTCCCTGGTAGCGTTTCTCGATGCTGGCAATGTCTTTGTGAAATCTTTCACCATGTTCATCACTGACGACGCCGAGATTGTCCGGGAAGAAGTCCAAGTGAGAATGAAGGAAGTGTATCTTCAGTGACATGTTGCATTTCATTGCCTTGTAAGCTTGTAGCAGATTTCCAACTTGTTCAGCATAGTTTGGCGCCTTGTAGTTGTCCAGAAAATTAGCAACAACATCCCTGAAGGTTGTCCAGGCAACATGCTCGGCACCCTGCAGAAGGCCCTCAAAGTGACTGTCCTTAAGCATCTCTCGAATCTGTGGGCCAACAAAAACGCCTTCTTTTACTTTAGCATCACTGGTGCGCACCGTGGAAACCTCTGTCGTAAGTATGTAAAGGCTTCACTTTCTTTGTTCATTGCTTTGACAAAGTTTTTCATTAACCCAAGTTTGATGTGCAAAGGTGGGAGATAAATGTTCTTCGGATCAACGATAGGATCATGTTTAACGTTCTTCTGTCCTGGAACCAAGTCCCTGCGAGGTGGCCAGACCTTTCTCACATAATGTGAATCTCTAGCTCGACTGTCCAACTCGCAAAGAAAGCAGCAGTACTTGGTGTAGCCTAGCTGCAGACCGAGTAGAATTGCAATAACTTTCAGATCTCCACATATATTCCAGTTGTATCTCGAGTATTCTATGTGTTTCAATAGCAGCTGCATGTTTTCATATGTTTCCTTCATGTAAGCAGCATGTCCAATGGGTACTGAAGTGTATGAATTGCCATTGTGCAGCAAAACAGCCTTTAAACTTAACAGCGAAGAGTCAACAAAAAGTCGCCATTCGGATGGATTGTGCTTACAGCCGAAAGCAGAAAGCAATCCATCAATGTCAATGCAAAAAGTAAGACTGTCGAATTTTTGAAGAATCGAGTCAAGTCTTCATGCCGTTTACAAAATACTGAAATTTTTGTACCTGGAGAGAGCAGATTCCATCCTTGCAACCTAGATCCAAGCAATTCTGCTTGATTTTTTGACAAATCTAAGTCTCTGACCAGATCATTGAGCTCTGCCTGAGAAATCAAATGAGGATTGCTGGATGTCGATGGCTCAAACTCTGGGTCTTCCGTAGCTGAATCATCAACTATCTGCAGCATTTCATCTGTCTCTGCATGCTCGTCCTCTAGTGTCCAAAACTCGGGGGGGTTGGAACAGGAAGACTCTCGTCGTGTGGAACTGGTCTCATTGCCGAGGCAAGGTTAGAATACTCAATAGACTTCCTATTCTTTGAAGAAAATCCTGTAACATTCGTCATGCAGAAATAGCAATCCGTTGCATGATTATTCTGCTCCCTTCATATCATTGGTATGGCGAATGGCATGGATGGACGCTTACCTGCAAGCCAAGCTTGCAGACTGGTAGCACAAGATGAACAACATATATGAGGTGCCCATATTTTGTCCTGGTCGCCAATTTTGCATCCAAAGTATAACTCATATCCTTTCTTTATGATTGCTGTCATACTCCGCTTCTGTGATTTCAACGTAAACTCTCCACAGATGTAGCAGAACGTGTCACTGCTATTGCGACATCGACGCGACATTTCAGAAACTTTAATTAAATTAGTTAATATATTCAATTCACAGCTTTTAACTAAACAGTTATATCTCATCAAATAGAAAGACTGCAGCTGCTTCCTAGTGCTTCTTGGTATTTATATAGGACTGCGTAACCATAGCAACAATACATGCTAGGCATGTAGTCTTGAAGACAGGTTTGGGCGCGTCTGGGCATGTCTGGACATGCCTAATTATACTATTTTTCAAAATCCATGTAGTTAAGTGAGCCAGCAGTGCATATTACATCTGTTATGGCGGTCACATAAGATTCTTGCCTGACCTGAATACCCATAACTCACATAACTCTCCAAACCCACGATTTTAAAATTCTTATAATTTTAAATTTTAAAATCAGCTTTTTCTCAAAAAACTTACGTGATAGGAAAATTTCAAAATTATTCCTGTAATCAGCATGACAAAATCTACCTGGAACACCAGAAATTGCACAGGAAACAAAAACCTTGTTGACCAGTGTAATTAACAGGCCCTGAAATTATTGGAGCCTAATTGCGCAGTCAACAGTTGCTACAGTGTATATGCCTCAGAATGACTATAGGCCTAGTTATAGGAGATATCATCAGATATATCCTGGATGAGTTACTATAGAAGACACTGACAGTGATTATTAATACTTGTTGAAATTTCGACACTCCCAGATTTTGTTATATAGGCCTACACTCGAAGAAAGAAATGGAGGAAATGCATTAGCTGTATCTCCAAAGTTCCTAGATCCTGTTATAATGAATTAAAACATGCGCAAATAACAATAGCTTGGCATTTGACTACACGACAACTTCAAGAATCGGTTTAGCACCATTCGTTATTTCATTTAGAACAAGCTGATAGAAACTGCGTGGAAAAATATAATAGCAAAGTAAAGGAGGCAAAACATTAATAATATCACGGTGAGTACCGGTTAGAATTCTCATAGGAATACAAGGACTATCGGTTTATGCAGAGCAATACTATAAAATTTTTCTTCTTCTTTAGGTGTTGTGTATTTCTACGTTAACGACCATGGATTTCCATTTTGTTCGATCTAAACATCCTCTTATTAATTCAATGTTATTCTTTACTCCCCAAATTATTTCTCGTAGGCAGTATATATATATATATATATATATATATATATATTTCATATGCATAGAATAGCTGTTTCTCTGACTTGTTCTAGCTCTTGTTCCTCCACTTTTCCGGCTATGCTAAATGCTCCGGGCCTTCCTTGCTCATTATGTGTATTTGATGGCTACAATCAGACTTCTTTCCATTCCAATTTCATACAAGATCTCTCTTCTTTGGTATTCTTTTCCGTCCATGCAATCTTCAGCACCCTTCTCAAAAAACACATTGTGTGGCTGTCAATTTCTCCTGCATGGCCTTGGATATAGTCCGTTCATCTGCTCCATACAAGAGGACTGACCAAACACAGCTTTTGGGCATTCTTATTTGTGTCTCGTAAGAGATGTGTCCATTTAAAAGTATCGCTTTGAGTTCACAGAATGCTGCCTTGGCCATTCCTATTCTTGATGCTATGACTGTCAAGTTCGGAGAACGTTCATTCTCGCGCGGAAATCCCCTCCTCTGGAACACATTGCCGGATGGCGTGTCGTCCGTCACTTCCTTTGGACAGTTCGCGGTAAACTAAAGACGTATTTATTCAACATCTCGTTTCCACGCTCCTTGTAAAGCGCCCTTGACTTTGGCCCTCGCTATGTTTAGCTAGTTAATTTAGTTTAAACGACAATTTACATAGCGCAGTAACAAAGTCAGAGGCTTAAGGCAGAGGCGCTTTACACATTGCACTTGTTTGAGATGTCGAACAGGTGCGTCTTAAGTTTCTAGCCAATAGATCGCTGTTAGTCTCAATAGTCACAGTTCCGGCACAGAGTTCCAGAGCATGGGATTACCATGGGTGACAGATCTTTCCCCGAATTTCGCAGTCTTGGATGGTGGAGGGACGACCAGCCGGACGGAATCGTTGGATCACAGGTGAATGCTCCTTTTGGTGCGCTATGTCGTGTGCACCAGTTCAAATAAGTATCCAGGGAATCCTGGATAATTCAGCGCTCGGAAAGTGATCTAACTTCTCTTGAAGATGATTCGCTCCGGAATGTGCAGCCAGTGGAGCTTATCTTTTAGTAGAGGGGTGACATGTTCGCACAGTCTCGCTCGAAAGAGCATACGAGCGGAGGCATTGAGTATCATCTGCAATCGCCACAATGATCGTACTTGGGTAACGTTACTCCGACTATTGTTTACCAATACTAAAAGCAGCCAAGGGTGAACGACGACAAGTAGACTAATCTCTTTAACAGTGGGTGTAGCCAGGCCCAGAATAGGGGCAGCAGTGCTGCTACAGATATTGACATTTCAGTCCCGATTAGAGTGCTTGGGGAGGGTGGTGACTAGTGTGCTCCCTGAACGGGATCTGGGTCCCAAGATTTTAGGGCTATAGTAGATTCAAAATCTTAGATTATGCGCATATTTATCACACTGTTTGACAGCATATTAGCGCAGCAATCTAACTGAAAAAATGATTTCAATGTCAGTAGCTGTCCTAGATGGTTCTGAGAGAGAACTCCATTCGCCCCAATATAGGGAAATAATGGATTCTAATCTTGAAATTCAGATATAATTCTTGAACTGTGTGACCGCTCTTCGGCAATCACCTTCACCTCATTAGATAAAATGTTCTTAATGTTTCTGGAAGAATTTCCTCGCTTGCAGTGTTGGCCTGCTGAGAGCGCAACCCAGACCACTGCCCATCTTGTGGCTGCTCCAATGGACATAAAGACAGACACATACATATTGCACTAATTTCGTCCAGAGAGTTTGGAGAGCTCGAAGTTGGTTCTGAGGTTCTGCTCAGCCGGAGACATTCTGAGTAATTCTAGGATTAGACGTTTAGTTCTGCTGGATATTTTAACAACTCTAATTAGGCCTGTGATTTAATACTGAATGGCAAAAAGCTGTAACTACGTATTTCGAGCGTGTTGACTATCCCACAACCTCAAAAATTCTCAGCGGTTTTACTGTACTTACTGTACGTTGACTGATTGACTGATCCCATTCAGAATAAGCGTAAGCTACTTGGATCCCCTCGTGATTACGCCCATGCTTTTTTTCTGTTCGACCTTTCGGTGAGTCACCTCGATTGAATGTTGAATGCCATAAATCCGCCCCTATGAGCAGCAGAATGCATGTTAAAACAAGGCACTTAAGCTATTATTGACTGTGGCGAATGAAACTGGTTTTCGTTGTCTCAGGTTAGTTCGTTTTGTTCGGATTTTCTATTCAAGTTTAGACACTGAAGTGACGTTTACAATTTTGAATTTCGTCAATTAGATGTGAAATTGTTAACGTCTGCATATTCTCAGTGGTAATCTGCTTCATGTGCAAAGATAGATTGGCTTATCCATGTCGTTTAACAAGTATAACGCTCTATCGGCCCTATTAATGAAAATTGTCGATTAGTTCCTGAATCGAATGACACTCCGACAATTTCATATTTGAAATCTCAGGACAATATTAGATTCAAATTGTGCCATTTCGATAAAGATCGGAGTCAATTAGTTCTACTCTATATTTACTTCCTGCTTTCTTATTCATTCGAGGTATTTGGTGCTGAAATTTGTCTAATTTTCAAACAAACTTTTAGTGTTGCATTTATATCTTTAAGGTGTCGTTTTGTATTCTAGTTTTGTAGCTGATATTTTGGAGGCAATCACCTTACATATTATTTCAGATTCAATGAAGCATAAAGAGAGCCTTCGCTTTTAGAATAGCATCATATAATCTAACCCGATGCATTACTAGACGAATGCTGATTTATAATTAGATTTGCCCACTGAACAGTATAATTTACAGATAATTAAATTTAAAAGAAATAAATGTCTTTTACAAGAAACTGAAAAAGACGCAATGAATCAATTCATCGTTAAAGCTGTCCAGAATAAAAGTTATTGATAATATTGGTATTAGGCTTTATATCAACTTTCAGAGTTTTCTCCAGTTTTCATCAGACAAATTGTCTCGAATTCTTTTCTTACTCTGTGAGTATAGAGACGAATGTCTGTCTCGATGCCGCCAAGAGTCAAGCTACTTTGTAGAATCAAAAAAGGTAGGAGGTGAGCCGGATCTGATCAATAAATTGCTGATACTGCCTTTGTCATAAGCGGAGCTCTCTTTGAGATAAGACTCATTTGTGAGACTCCCCTTTGACACAAGAAAAATTTTGAAATTGCATTAAAAGCATGTATCAGAGGAGTCATTTTATCCGAATATGTTATTTCCATACGGTATTCGTACACTGTTAGAAGAAATGGTTTAGATAAGGGTTTGAAAAGTGTATTATAGCGGTGGCCTAAAACTCTACAGTCTAAAGGTTTTTCATAATACCATATGTGAAGGTATTGTTATAAAACCATCTGAGATGGTACAAAAGAGGTATTTTAAAGATGCGGAAGGGTATTACAAAGTACCACTTAAGAGGGCTTGTGCGAGGTAATATTGAAAACCACTTTAAAAGGGTATTTAATTCTTTAAATGATAATAATTTTATTCTTTAAATTGTAATAATTCTGTACCATCTTTACAGGTTATGTGAGGAACCATTGAGGTATTCTGTTGCATCACAATGACTTGTCAAAATTGCTGCATATAGCCAAATGCTGATATCAGGGATATTTTACACCCCAATATTAGGTCGACACCCCCAAAATTTGAGAATGTGACAATGGTATGCATACAAAATGCATGTTAATTAGCCCCGGAAACCACCCACTCCCGAAATGGAGGACACCTCCAACTTTTAGCCTCGGATGGCCTTTTTTGCTCAGACTTTTTTGAGACTTGATAAATCTTTTTATGTTTATCAGACTTTTCGGTAGAGACTTCCAAACTCTGACACCCCCAGATTTTCCCAACACCCCCTAAATTCACAACCCTACAATCCTAAAAAATAACCACACCTTCTCCCTGATTTTTCCCGACACCTCCAAATTCACAATCCTAGAAATAACCCTTGTTGATATCAATCAATCAGTCAATCAATTTAATAATATCGGATAACAAACACATATTAAAATTTAATATCAGAAATTAGACAAATGTCAGTACAGTGCATGCTTTATTCAATATGTTTGCTATATTAAAAATAACAAATGGTCAGGTATCAGCATAAGTTATATTGAAATATTGTATTATTAAATATGTTCTTGTCTGTAGGAAGCCAGCATTAGATCATCGAAATGACAAATATTTAAAACGATTTAAAATACAAACCCAAAACAGAAATTAATCAGAATCAATTAATCAGTGCAGGTCTTCTTAGCAATTCTGGAATAATAGTGTCCTTTCCAGAACATATGCACGTACTGCTCAAGATTGCATGAAATACATTGTATTAGTTGCATATACAACATGAAAAGATAGTCAAAAGCCTCACACTATTCATTGTTAAATGTCAAAATAACAAGATTCATTTCTCAATGTTAACAACACATGCACTACATGTACAAACTGTTATTATATACTATAGGGCCTATATATGGAGTCGGATAGCTGGCACATATTGTCAAAATACGCAGACCACTTAGTTAGGCTGCAATGATGCAAGGAACTGGATCAGATACAGTACATTCTAAAAACACAACAGAAACAATTTTACATTTTATCTCCAAATTCCTGTTCGTGACTGGTAACATGCATATCTTCTTGTTGGTACTCACTATATGAAGAAGAGTATCATATCTGTTTTGCACTTTACAGAACTTTATGACCAACACACAAAACACTGTCAGCAGTACCATGTCTGTAAAAGGTGCTACGACAAAATGTCAGGGGGCAAAATGTCGTGGGAAGAAAATGTCAGCGGACAAAAGGTAACCCTAACCCTAACCTAACATTTTGTCCTTGACATTTTGTCCTTGACATTTTGTCTGGCCCGCTGTAAAGTGACAGCCATAGGTATAGGACTGTGAGCAGAACTGTCAAAATGCTGGTATAACGGAACAATAAATACACTTTAACAAGGGCTCAGCACAGATTGCTCCCGGTCACTTTCTCTTTGACACTGCATGACTAAATAACATGCATTTGAAATGTTTGAATCATTAGTACGAAACTATACCTGGGCAGCTGGAATTGACAGCAGTGCAGGCGACTCTCCAAGGCACAGTATTAGTAACTCAAGTCCAAATTTCATTCGTAGCCCTGCAACAGTACATTTCATGTGTTGTTATTTAATTAATAACACAGATTTGTAGCTAGAGCAAACTCCTTTAGCAGAACAATTGCTACAAGAAGAAAGGGCTGAGATAAAGGACATATCACACCTAAGCACACTCAATATCATGCCACAATTGCATTCGAGACACAAATCAATACTCTACATTGCACAAATCAAACAAAAGGCCACAACATTTTAAACATATGTTACAAAAACATGAAGTTAAAAGGTTAGTATAGAGACGACATAGTCCTTCAATCACTTCTGGAGAAAGTACCAGGTCAAATGAGAGACACACCCGCAATGTTCAGATGGTGATGAATCTAATGCAGACTGTGGAATGATCGAACATGACGCTGACAAAGTCATTTGCTGAATTGGGCGCTTTTTGCAGCTCAAAAAACTTCACATGCACCCTCATTGATGGAAGGAGTCTCGCTACCATGTTTTCAGTCAAGTTTACAGTGTCTCACCACCCACGCCATTATCTGAAACACATACACAAATAAAACATCGACAGGTAATCTATACTCTATAGCAACCTGCAGATTATAGAGGGTGTTAAAAACTTCATTACATATAAATAACTTAACGGTGCAGTTAATCACATACACAATAATTATAAAAAGCGTCAACTATTTACACACTTGTTCCTACAGTACACTTTTTAATGTCTGACCATACCGAAAACATGATATCTGCAATTCACAAAATTGCAGCCATCTTTTACAAAGAAGTCATGTGAACTGTAGTCGACTTCCTCTCCAGGGAACACTACTGCCTGAGAATGCTTGGATATGTGAACTGAAGCCATTTTCTTCTACCCAAATTCCAACTAGCTGAAAAGTCCACGATTTCACATTGGGCGTCTCCATCTAAAGTCTAAAAAATAGTTACACAACCATTAGCTTAATAACATTAGCGCTCGTGAATAAGCTGGCGCACTGCGCCAAGCTTTCGAGCAGCGCTATAGAAATTTCGTCAATACTCTCTAGGATAGCGATCATAACTAAAGACGCTATTTCAGTTCTCAAATCACCGCTCTACTACAACATGAGTTAATCAAATAAATCAAAAGGTCCTGAAACACAGAAACACTTCAACGTCTTAGCGGAACTCTACTTCAACGTTTAATAAACTCATTCTTCGAAAAAAACATTTCTTAAAACGGCAATTATTTAGAACGCGTCGACATAAATTCGACCGATCGCCATTTCTTCTTCGTCCCCCTCCGCGACTCTCCTTCTTCATCGGCATTCCGATTCCTTGTCACGTGATCTGCGTTCCACAGATCCTCAGAAACCATTGGCTATCCCAGAGGCCTGCTTCCACACATCTTGATCTGATAGGCTCTAGTTGACCCAGAAACAACCAATGCGGCGCTAACGTCTGCCCATCATATATATATGTATATATATATATATATATATATATATATATATATATATATAGGCCATAGCTGGGGCGGTCATAATTGGGGCGGTAATAGCTGGGACGATCATAGCTGGGGCGGCTACCATCTGTAACCGTCCGTTTTCTTTCCGTCGTTTTCCTAACTAAAATAGGTCTACTGTACGTAGACGTGATTTGGCGTCACAACGTGATCATTGTATATTGTAGGCCCAGTGGCGGCTCCACATGGGGACCCGGACCCGTGACCCCTATTGAATGCCTGACCCAATGGCCCCTTTTGGGACCCTATTACTACTACAAATACCTATAAACAAATGGTGGGCAGGGGCGTCATTTGGGGCAGGGGGCCGTTGGCCCCCTGATTTTAAGGATAATTCTTTCACCAATGTTCGTGTTATTTAGTTGTTAAATGTAGGCCCCTAAATTGGCTGGCTAAATGGGGGCCTAGGTAAAAGACTGAAAAGCAAAAAAGGTCATCAACAGGGATATTTTTACACCCCCTATCACCCCCAACACCTCCTGCCCAATTTGAGGTCAACCCCCCAAACAAAAATTAACGTAGCACCCTAACCCCCCCAGAAAAAAAGTTGATAATGTACACATCCTCCCTTGGACGATCTTTTTTTGCTTGTCGACCTTTTTCCTGGTAAGTAAACTCCTTGGATGACCTATTTTGTCGGGCTTTTTTTTGGTAGACACCACCAAATTCCGACACTTTCAGATTTGCCCGACACCTCCAAATTCACAATCCTAGAAATAACCCTGGTCATCAAACGCCTAAATGAGGGCTTGATGTTGAATCTCTGAAGTAGCTGATCGCACAAAATGACCGACAAGCAAAAAAAGGTCGTTAACTTTTTCGCAAACTTGCCAAGTCGAAAGTGTCTTGCCCCTCCCCCTGAAAACAGTGAAATGACGTCTCTGATGGTGGGTACCCATGTTTAGAAGCTGCCACTCCAACGGCCACCCAATTGCCAAATCCTGTAGCCGCCACTGTATAGGCCTCTAAGAGCTTTAATTAGATTGTCTTTAGTAGGCCCTAAAGGTTTTATCAAAAACCAAACGAGATGGTTATGTAAAGGTTCGACATTGAATACCCATAAAAGGTTTGCATTTACTCCAGAAAACCTTCCAGAGGTTTTCTAAAATGCCTATAAATGGTTTTTTAAAGGTTTGAAACGTCAAACCCTTAAAAAGGTTTTCCGTTATGCTGAAATACCTTTTCCAGCTATAATACCTTTAGAATACCATTGGCCGAACCATTTTTTCTAACAGAGTAGGATCCACGAATAAATTATCTTTCGGTAGATTACTGACTGCTGCTCATATTGTTGATTTCCATTTCTCAAAATGTCATCTGATCATTAATGTTATCTGTCCAATGTTTCTGATATAGTATGCGAGAACATTGAGTCAGTTCAAGATCCTCATTAGAAGGTAATCTTTTCGCAATTGACTCACCAAGTTCCTTGCAGAATCATTTATGACAAAAGCGGATTATTATTGCACGTCGATATAAACAATATAGGTGTGGGAACGCCGTCCCCATGCGTTCCTACTGAAAAAACACTTCCTGCATTGAACACTGATTGAGGACTATTTTTGTCGAATTAAGGCGATTTTCGTTTATACATTGGCTGAGCATATTGTCTTTTTGAGATTTTAAAATAAATTAATACGATATAATTGATTTTTGATTTTTTGTCGCGACTTAGAACTTCAATTCACCAGAACAATGGATTGTTTGAAGTTTCGTTTGAGGAGTTTAACAATATTGCATCCTGATCGCGCCCTGTTTTGCGGAAGTTCTTCAGAACTTCCCATGAAATGTCTCTCATATTCATTTTCCGATTATGATCTCCTATTCTACTGCTATGACATTTGTGCAATTCCTTGGAACAGAAATCCGCCTAAAAACACCAGATGCACGATCCTCAGAATAGACAGTACGGATATACCACCAGGATACGCTAGACTGGAGGTCGACGGAGGTAGAACAAAGGATAAGCCAGCATACTACCGCCGACCACGCATATTGTCCATCAGAGAAAATTATGGCCCGTCAATACAATGGGAACGCGTTTCTAGTTATACATCTCGGGAGCATTATAAAAACGGTCGCGGTAATGCACCCGTAGATCTAGTCCATGCCATTTACTGTCCCTATTGGCCAGTAGAAGCAGAGGAATGGAGATTGCGCAAAAGATTTAACGGATGGCCGAATGAGAAATTGATCGCCAGGATAACAAGAGGCGGTTGTCATTTTGTTTCGAAACTTCGTACATGGAGCTCTTGTGACGACACAGAATGGAGATTCTCATTCTCAAAAGCGGAACTTATATTGATGCACAGTTGGACGAACGTTCAAAAGATGGTATATCATATTATCCGAGTTATCAAGTCAAATATCTTCAGGGTTTTCGGGGACAAAGAAAACAAAGAATTGCAAACTTACTTTTTCAAAACGCTCATGTTTTGGGCTTGTGAAGTATTCCCTCCAGAATTTTGGCGAGAAGAAAACATGATCACCTGTGTAGAAACACTGTTTTATCGTTTAATGAAATGTCTAAAAGATAAATGTTGCCCTAGTTATTTCATTCCACAATGCAACATAATGGCTCATCTGGTAGGCGAAGGAAGTTTTGAAAAAGAATTAGATATACTCTATAGATTCTTGGTTGGTGAATATATAGCCCTAAGCGGTGCTTGTAATACGATTATGCGTAACACTAAGGCCGAATTTAAATCTTTGGTGTCTTTCGATCATCATTGTCTTGATATAAAGTGGTCATCGTTTCCAATAATTGAAGATTCATTTGGACGATTTTCTCAGTATCTGCTTGAATCTCAATGGTTTTTACCAGGAATGAGACATCTTCACGCAGCAGTTGAAGCACATCTTCGTTTGATGTCCCTGGATAGTATTAATTTACGAAAGGAAAGCAAGGACTACGTTGAGTGTCTTGAGAAATTTGATTGGGCTGAGATCAGAAACGAAGACTTTGAACCATTCAAATATTCAGATCCTGAGCTGTCAAAACAGGAACAAATGAAAGTAATTTTGCTTCGCAAACAAAGTAGATATGCAGTTCCAATCTATCGTCGAAATTTTCGAAACACATTTGAGGATGATGTCTGTGAACAGAGTCTTAAAGAATCGTTTCCGTCTCCATTGCTTTACGCTGCGTCAGCTTACCGAGCAAATTTTTACTTTACAGCCATGCAATCTTACAAAGAATCTTTGACTGAAATCAACAGATGCTTCGATATCAGTAACAAAGCGAAATTTATGATTAAAAAAGAAGATCCGAAAGAATTAACTTCCCACATACCTGTTTTGATTTGTAACAGCTTATCACAGATATATGATGAACATTTACAGGTAATTTTAGGATTTGCTACTTTACACAGAAATATCTCTTCCACCGAATCGTCGAATTCTTCAACTTGTCACGAAGTGTGTTTAAAATTGGACGCCAGGGAATTTCTGAAATACCTCTACATCCAATGCGGAGAAAAGTTATCTGCAGTGCCTCAGTTCACTGTTTGCTTCTATGATTCATATTCGAATCAAATCGGTCAACTTTGTAGACCTATGTCTCAATTGATTTATAACGCTCCTTACAGCGCAGTCATATTATTTGCGGCCTTACGTCAAAGTAGAGTCTATAAAAAACCCCTAAGTGGTCACCTGATTCCTCGCATTTTATATAGGTCTACACACCGTAAATTTAATGGGCCTGTATTTGCTGATTTAATATAGTAGCACAAAGGAATCTTATTAGAAACTGCCAAGCTACGCACTGAATATTAGAATGATCAAATCAAAGCATCACTCCAAAGACAACAAACTTTGTGATGCTAAACTAGTCGTAAGATTTTCGTGTACCCGATAACAAAATTGTATCAGTTTCTGAATAATATGATTGTCGATATCCTGTTGTATAGTCTGAAAACATGTTCAAAATCTCATGATTTGAATCCAATATAACTCTTTATTTTTGAAGTGGCTCAGACCCCGCTGTACAAGCTCACTGTCCAACTTAGGCCAACTATTCGGAACTATATGCTTAGATGTCGATCTGTAAATTCCTGAACCATGGACACTACCCTAGATATTAACATTATCGTATTTGAATTGCATATCTGTTTTTTGTTAATTTGGCTCTACCTCCACTGACATGAAAATATAAAAAATGTGTTCAACATCAATATATAGAATTTGGAGCCTCATATGCTTGCTTTCTAATTTTGTTGCCAACCACACCAATATCAATGAGCTAATTAAACAAATAAACGAAGAATTAACCAAAATATCACTCTGGTTTCAAATTAACAAATTAATACGGAATACTGTGAAATCCAACTACTTTATCTTCTACCATAAGCGTAAAATGCTACCTAATATTATAAATAAAATTCTAGCAAACGGAATTGAAATTATGCAAAAAGAATATACCAAATTTCTTGGTATCACTATTGATAAACATTTAAACTGGAAATAATGTACTAAACTTACTAAAGTAATTGCAAATACGATATCAAAAAATCTAAATAAAATTAGACATATCATAAATTATGTTAATAAAACAACATTATTTAACCTCTACTTCACTATAATTCATCCATATTTAACATACTGTAACATTGTATGGAGCTACAATTATAAATGTGTAACGGACAAACTTCAAAAGATACAAAACAAAGCAATTAGATTAAATTCAAACTCAACTAATTATAGGCCTACCAATACTTCTGATCTATATAAGTCACTTAGCATTCTGAATATTGCAAACATACATAAACAGCAAACATCAATATTTATGTATAAATACACAAATAAACTATTGCCTCAAATATTTTATAAGTTGGAATATTTTATTAATAATACTGACATACATGATTACCACACTAGAAAGAGTAAAAACTATGCTATTCCATATGCACACACAAACACAAGATTTTTCACTATAAAATTGTTTGGACCTCGCATATGGAACTCACTACCTATTAACTGTTAAAAGTAGCCTATAGAAGTCCTGAATAAGTAGTTTCTTCAGTAGTCGTTAGGTGGCGCTGATGGTAAGGTACATAGATTTAAAAATTAATAAATTAGTAGTAATAATAATAATAATAATGATAATAATGATGATGATAATAATAATAATAATAATAATAATAATAATAATAATAATAATAATAATAATAAGTGAGGTCCCTTAGCAATATTAAACGACCGAGAAGTATGTAAAAAGTCTAGAAAGGTTGAGCGAAAAATATTCAGTAGGTGGCGCTAGGCGTCATTGTGTTAAAGACCGATAGTTGAAGTTTATTACATGTCCTTTAAGGTAGCGTGGGAACCCTATAAATAGAGGACCCATCGACGAGCAAAGGGCCGGTCTTGTCTTGTCTTCAACCGTCTTCGCTCCGAAGATTGGTTGCATTATGAACTGTCATCTTCCAGATGCTACGATCTTCTGCTCTTCTTATCGCCTGCTCGATAGTGAGTCCTGTCCATTCTTTGATGTTGTCTTCCCACTTTTTTCTTGGCCTGCCTCTTTTTCGTGATCCAGGCATTGTGCCCTGCATTGTATCCTTCTCCAGACATTCCTGCTTTGTTCGCATAATATGTCCCCAGTATTTCAGTATTCTTTTCTTTACTGTTTCCAGTAGGATTCTTTGAGCTCCTGCTTTATCCATTACCCACTCATTCGTCTTCTTTGCTTTCCAGGAAACTGTCATTATTTGTCTTAAACCTTTCATTTCGAATGCCTGTATGCGCCGTTCATCTTCCTTCATTATTGTCCAGCTTTCACAGCCATATGTGGCGACCGGCCACACCATTGATCTCAGTAACCGGACTTTTGCGCTCACAGGGATGTTGTGACTTTTCCATATTTTGTTTAATGATGTTCCCGCCCCACGTCCTTTATTCAATCTGCTTCTTATGTCGGCTTTGCTTGAAGTGTCGTCTGATATGATGGACCCTAAATACGAGAAGGTGTTGACCTGTTCCAATACTGTACTCTGAATTTTGATGCTGCACCTTCTGTCTTTTGTTGCCATTACCTTGGTTTTATCAATATTAATCATCATATTGTATTTTCCCCTATTTTATCCACCCTGGATACCAAATCTTGTATTAAATAGTATTAAAGGGCCGGTAGACTGAGGTAAAACTCGGAGTTCCAAATAAGTGAAGGTACCGTCCTTAACTGAAACAGGTACTACATTTCCGCTATGGAAATGTCAATCGACCGCGGAAGCGATTCCCAAGGTGCGGGTATGCCCCAAAAAGAGAAATCGCAACGCGGTAGCAGAGGGAAGGAGCCCGGTAGAAGGTCCGGTAGATCCATGGGTAGTACCTGAAGAATTGCTCACCGTGAGGCAGTAGTAGTACCCGAGTCGGCCAAGATATAGAAGTTATACCTGAAATATGAAGAGAGCGAGGGAGTACCTGAGATAGATAAAGTGGAGGTAGTACCCGGAAGTGAAGAAGGTAGTATATGAAAGAATATCTTAGGTAGTACCCGGGAATTGCTGGAATTGCTTTATAGAGCTTCACCGCAGAAGTAAGGTTCTCATATATAAACAGAGAGATAGAGTGAAGAAATCAGCCATCTGGTAGTAAAACCTTAGCCAAAAGCTAAGTCGACCACCCACACGTCTTAGTTAAGAAATCTAATCCTTTGTAGCGGCCGGGCATCAGCCATTCTGGGAAAGCAGTACATAAGGCCCTGTTCGCCACAATAGCGCCAAAGAAGTTTGCGATTTTCCAAATGTCTAAAGGGCAAACATTTCTTGACACACACTTTAATTTCATCGGTCTGATGACAAAGTAAACATAAGTGCGTGACTGGAATTGCATTTATTTCTGAAACTAATGGTTCACTCGCCCGTTTAATGCAATTCATGGCTGGCAACGGTTAGTAGAGGTAGTATCTTAGATAAGCAATAAATGATTTTCACTATTGATAGATAAGTATTACATCAGTGGTTTTCACACAGGCTTACTTAGCCTCTTAAACCACTTAAAATCACATTATTATTATTATTATTATTATTATTATTATTATTATTATTATTATTATTATTATTATTATTATTATTATTATAGATCAATTGACTGTATTTTTGAGCCGTCAGCTTCCTATTTTGAAGTCAGGGCATACGTATGAAAGTAGATCTTCAAGATCTTTAAGTAGATCTTCAAGAGCCGCTGGATCCTAATATTAGGCTTATGGTCAATGAATTAGTTTAGAATAACGTTTTGAACAGTTAATTATTAGACCTATACATTGTATTTTAAACTGACAATAGCAGAAACAGGTGGCAGTTTTTCAGCCGTCAATTCTAAGAAAGTTTATTGTTATTGTCCAATCGTAATGTGAGTCAATGAGGATTAATAGCGTGTTCTCTCCGTTTAAAGTGCATGATTTCACTCTTCACTTTCAAATAATATTTTGAACTATGTAGCCATGATGATCATACTTGGATTGCGATACTTTAACTATTGTTTGCCAATACTAAAAGCGATCAAAGGTGAACGATGACACGTATCCTAATTTCGTGCCCAGTGGCGTAACCAGGACCCCGAATATAGGGGCATCAATGTTTCTACAGATTTACATTTTCAGTTCCGACTAGGGTGCTTAAGGGAGGGTGATGAGCTCCCTGAACGGATTCTGGACCCCAAAATTTCAGGGCTATATTAGATTCAACTTTGTAGATGTGGCGCATATTTCTCAGACTATTTCACAAAATATTAGCAATCATCTAACTGGAAAAATGTCAGCAATGCAAGTAATTGTTTCTAGAGGGTTCTGAGACAGAACCCTATTCGCACCAACATAGGGAAATAATGGTTTCGAATCTTGAAACTCATAAATAATTTTCACACTGTGTGACAGCTATTCATCTTTGGATAAAATGTTCTGAATGTTTCTGAAAGAATCCTCCTCTCTAGCCAGTGTTGGCCTGCTGAGAGCGCACCTCATGACCACTGCCCCTCTTGTGGACAATCAATCAATGGACATCAAGACAGACACGCACATTGCATTCATTTGGTCCAGAGAGTTTGGATAGCTACGTGGTGGGTTCTGAGGTTCTGCCCAGTCGAAGACATTTTGAGTAAGACTAGAACTAGAGTCAATAGACAGTGAGTTCTGCTGGATATTTTAAAATCTCTATTTAGGTCTATAATTTTATACAGATTTTCAAAAAGCTGTAACTATCGGGGGTGTTGACCGCAACCTCAAAAATTCTCAGCGGTTTTACGTTGACTGATTGACTGATCCCATTCAGAATAAGCGTAGGCTACTTGGATCCCCTCGCTGCTACGCCCATGCTTTTTTCTGTTCGACCTTTCGATGAGTCACCTCGATTGAATGTTGAATGCCATAAATCCGCCCCTATGAGCAGCAGAATGCATGTTAAAACAAGGCACTTAAGCTATTATTGACTGTGGCGAATGAAACTGGTTTTCGTTTACCCAGTTCAGTTTGTTTGTTCGGATTTTCTATTCAAGTTTAGACACTGGAGTGACGTTTACAATTTTGAATTTCGTCAATTAGATGTGAAATTGTTAGCGTTTACATATTTTCAGTGGTAATCTGCTTCATGGTCAAAGATAGATTGGCATATCTATGTCGTTTAACAAGTATAACGCTCTTTCGGACCTATTAATGAAAATTTTCGATTAGTTCCTGTATCGAATGACACTCCGACAATTTCATATTTGAAATCTCAGGACAATATTAGATTAAAATTGTGCCATTTCGATAAAGATCAGAGTCAATTAGTTCTACTGAATACTTACTTCCTGCTTTCTTATTCATTCGAGGTATTTGGTGCTGAAATTTGTCTTATTTTCAAACAAAATTTTAGTGTTGCACTTATATCTTTAAGGTGTCGTTTTGTATTCTAGCTTTGCAGCTGATATTTTGGAGGCAATCACCTTACATATTATTTCAGATTCAACGAAGCATAAAGAGAGCCTTCGATTTTAGAATAGCATCATATAAAGAATCTAACCCGATGCATTACTAGACGAATGCTGATTTATAATTAGATTTGCCCACTGAACACTATAATTTACAGATAATTAAATTTAAAAGAAATAAATGTCTTTTACAAGAAACTGAAAGAGACGCAATGAATCAATTCATCGTTAAAGCTGTCCAGAATAAAAGTTATTGAGAATATTGGTATTAGGCTTTATATCAACTTTCCGAGTTTTCTCCAGTTTTCATCGGACAAATTGTCTCGAATTCTTTTCTTACTCTGTGAGTATAGAGACGAATGTCTATCTCGATGCCGCTAAGAGTCAAGGTACTTTGTAAAATCAAAACATGTCGGAGGTGGACCAGATCTGATGAATAAATTGCTGAGACTGCTTTTGTCGTAAGCCAAGCTCTCTTTGGGTTAAGACACACTTGTGAAACTCCTCTTTGACACTCACTAGAAAAATTTTGAAATTGCATTAAAAGCATGCATTAGAGGAATCGTTTTATCCAAATATGTTATTTTCATACAATATTCATAAAATCCACGAATAATTTCTCTCTCGTTAGGTTACTAACTGCTAAGCATGTTCTTGATTTCCATCTCTCTTGTTATCTACCAATTGAGCCAGTTGAAGAACCTCGTAAGAAAGTAATCTTTTCGCAATTGACTCGCCACGTTTCTTGCAAAAACATTTGGATCAAAAGCGCAGTATTGCATATCATTACAAACAAAATAGGCGTGGGAACGCCGCTTCCGTGCGTTTTCACTGAAAAAGCAATGCATTGAGTTCTACGTGTATCAAGTCAAGGTGAATTTCATTTAGCCATTGGCTGAGCATATTATCTTTTTTAGGTTCTGACATAAATAAATACGATATCAATGATATTTTTTCGAATTAGAACTTCAATTCACCAGAATAATGGATTGTTTGAAGTTTCGTTTGAGGAGTTTAACAATATTGCATCCTGTTTACTCTCTGGCTTGCGGAAGTTCTGAAGAACTTCCCATGAAATGTCTCTCATATGCATTTTCCGATTATGATATCCTAATCCATTGCTATGACATTTGTGCAATTCCTCGGAACAGAAATCCGCCGAAAAATACCAGATGCACGATCCTCAGAATAGACAGTACGGATACACCACCAGGATACGCTAGACTGGAGGTCGATGGAGACAGAACAAAGGATAAGCCATCATACTACCGCCGACCACGCATATTGTCCATCAGAGAAAATTATGGCCCGTCAATACAATGGGAACGCGTTTCTAGTTATACATCTCGGGAGCATTACAAAAACGGTCGCGGTAATGACAACTTAGATCTAGTCCATGCCATTTACTGTCCCTATTGGCCTGTTGAAGCAGATGAATGGAGATTGCGCAAAAGATTTCACGGATGGCCGAATGAGAAATTGATCGCCAGGATAACAAGAGGCGGTTGTCATTTTGTTTCAAAACTTCGTACATGGAGCTCTTGTGACGACACAGAATGGAGATTCTCATTCTCAAAAGCGGAACTTATATTGATTCACAGTTGGACGAACGCTCAAAAGATGGTATATCATATTATCCGAGTTATCAAGATACATTTTTCTAGGCATTTTCGAGTTAAAGGAACTAAAGGATTACAAACGTACTTTTTCAAGACGCTCATGTTGTGGGCTTGTGAAGAATTCCCTCCAGAATTTTGGCGAGAAGAAAACATGATCACCTGTGTAGAAACACTGCTTCTTCGTTTTCTGAAATGCCTACAAGATAAATGTTGCCCTAGTTATTTCATCCCACAATGCAACATAATGGCTCATCTGGTAGGCGAAGGAAGTTTTGAAGAATCACAAATACTCTATAGAGTCTTGGTTGATGGATACATGTATATAAGCCGTATTTGTAATACAATTATGCGTAACACTAAAGCCGAATTTAAATCTTTGGTGTCTTTCGACTATCACTGTCTTCAATTAATGTGGACATCATTTCCAATGATTGAAGATTTATTTGGACGATTTTCTCAATATCTGCTTGAAAGTAAATGGTTTTTACCGGGGATGAGACATCTTCACTCAGCAGTTGAAGCACATCTTCGTTTGATGTCCCTGGATAGTATTAATTTACGAAAGGAAAGCAAAGACTACGTTGAGTGTCTTGAGAAATTTGATTGGGCTGAGATCAGAAACGAAGACTTTGAATCATTCAAATATTCAGATCCTGAGCTGTCAAGACAGGAACAAATGAAAGTAAATTTGCTTCGCAAACAAAGTAGATATGCAATTCCAATCTATCGTCGAAATTTCCGAAACACTTTTCATGATGATGTCTGTGAACAGAGGCTTAAAGATTCGTTTCCATCCCCATTGTTTTGCGCTGCGTCAGCTTACCGAGCAAATTTTTACTTTACAGCCATGCGATCTTACAAAGAATCTTTGACTGAAATCAACAGATGCTTCGATATCAGTAACAAGGCGAAACCTATAATTATTAAAGATGGAGATCCAGAAGAAATAGACCCATACATACCTGTTTTGATTTGTAACAGCTTATCACAGATATACGATGGACATTTACAAGTTATTTTAGGATTCGCTACTTTGCACAGAAATATCTCTTCCTCCGAATCGTCGAATTCTTCAACTGATCACGAAGTGTGTTTAAAATTGGACGCCAGGGAATTTCTGAAATACCTCTATATCCAATGCGGAGAAAAGTTATCTGCAGTGCCTCAGTTCACTGTTTGCTTCTATGATTCATATTCGAATGAAATCGGTCAATTTTGTCGACCTATGTCTCAACTGATTGATAATGCTCCTTACAGCGCAGTGATACTATTTGCGGCCTTGCGTCAAAGCAGGGTCTATAAAAAACCCTTAAGGGGTCAACTGATTCCTCGCATTTTATATAGGCCTACACATCATAAATTTAATGGGCCTGCATTTGCTGATTTAATATAGTAGCACAAAGGAATCTTATTGGAAACTGCCAAGCCACGCACTGAATATTAGAATGGTTATTTCAAAGAATTAGTAAAAATCCGACAAACTATGTAATGCTTGATGATTATCACAAACTAGGTGTTTACCCGTCAAAAATGACGGGGGAGAATGGCTGGTTTACTACCCAATTTTTACAGTAAGACTGTGCCTTTGTGGCAGCAATATTTGAATGTTCCTTCAAATGACCTTTCACTTTGGAAGTTCAGTGATTCGCAATATTGGCATTTGAAAGTCATTGGACCGCATGAATGTTCCGAGACTTCATAGTCGACGTAAGTGCAACGGTTTTTCAGTGTCGAACGACGTGCAGTGCGTGATTCTCTTCTTTACTGTGCTCCTTTTGCACGCCGAAAAACAGCCTGCTCCACTGTCTCCATTGCCTGTCGGAAGGCTTTTGATCTCTGAACTTGATGTGCTGCTTTTGCACGTCGAGCAACAGCCTGATGCTCTGTCTCACTTGCTTGTCGGAAATCTCGCGAACGCTGGACTTTCTGTGTACTTTGACAACGCCGAGCAGCTAGACTGCTAGAGTCTCCGGACTTTGTTTTCTTCGAGAATTTTGGTTTCTCTCTCGCGATATTCACTGTCTTCGTTTCAATATTGTACATATGCATATGTACAGTTGCATTGTATAATATATCTACAAATCACACCACCTAGCCAAGCTCCGCGCCACGTAATTATTATGTATGTAAAAACCACGCCACTGTGACAATTTGTGACGCTGTATACGTAATAATTAAGTACAGTGTACGTTAAAATCACGCCACTTCCTCAGGCTCCGCCCACCAACGCATCGTGACGCTGTGCACAATATGCAAATAATAACGCAATGTGCACACATGTAAATGAACATATGCATAGTATTTATAACATTTTGAAAAATTAGGTTTTGAGGTAAGGAAGGAGTATCTATATATATAAAACGGGGGTCCAAACCCCCGGCGGGGTAGGGCTGGCGGGGTTGGGTTGGGGCCGGGCGATTGGAAGAGGGATGGGAAGAGGCAAGAAGCGGGGTTTGGGCCTGTGGGGTAGGGCAGGGGTAGGGCGGAAATGGGTTGGGGCCGGGCGATTGGGAGAGGGTGTGGAGAGGAAGAGGGCGGGGTTTGGGGGTCTAGGGTAGGGTATGGGATGGGTTTGGGACGGGTATGGGTTGGGACCGGGGCGATTGGAAGAGGGATGGAGAGAGGGAAGGGGAACGGGGGTTTGGGCCGGTGGGTAGGGCTGGGCGGGGAATGGTTGGGGCCGGGGCGATTGGGAGAGAGATGGAGAGAGGAGGGGAACGGGGTTTTGGCCGTGTTGGGGAGGGGCGAATGGGAGAGGTACAACGTGCAGGCAATCAGGACGATTCGTTGAACGTCAATGAATACGCTCCGTTAAACGCTCCGTTGATTATACAATTTTGATTAAAAAATTTCGTTGTTAATGGTAACAGCGTCTTGCAACATCTGCCGTGTATCGTGACCGACAGACCGTCAGACATCGAGAATTATATAAATAGATAAATTAAAGTGCGGGATAGGATGATGTTGGATATCCTTTCGTATAGTCTGAAAATATGTTTCAAATCTCATGATTTAAATTCAATGTAACTCTCCATTTTTTGGATGGGTCAGACCCCGTTGAGCAAGCTCACTCTCCCCCTAAGTCCCCTATTCGGAACTAGAAATGTCGCTCTGTAAAGGCTTTGGTGCACCCCAATTCCTGAATCCATGATGCTACCATGAATATTAATATCATAGTATTGAACTGCATATCAGCTTTTGTTCATTGGCATTTGAGTCCATAAAAACGAATATATTTAAAATGTGTTTGACATCAATATATAGAATTTGGAATCTCATATGCTTTATATGCTTCTATAAATGTCATCTAAACACTATACATTAAATAGTTACCACTGCCGCTTATACGATTAATAAGGCCTATGAAGATAACTCTTAATGTTATCAATATATGCTGTACGTTACATATTTGCTATTGATTATAATTATTGTTGAAAGTACGTAACATATATTTTTCATTTCCTTTTCATAGCGATAGCAGCAATAATTTTAGATGTGAGATTAGCATTCAACATAAGCAGTGGAATCGTAGCATTAAACTACTCTTTCAGGACATTAGTCGTGGGAATCCGTACTGCGGTTTGATCAGTAATCTTGACAGAACAATTCCAGTGACTTCATATATACTTTAGTAAAAGTAATACTGCATTCTAGCGACATTTCTGTAACTTGCAATTAATGCACAAATTTTTCTTATTAATAAATGGGACACTTCCACCTGTTCCAAAATAGTTTCAAAAATTCCATATATATACACTTTGACGATAAGTTAGGCTAGTCTACACTGCTTTTGATCACAATTAAAACTAATCTCCGCATTCAAAGAAATGTACAAACAATTAAAATAGAGAACTGTGTCAGTGACTATAACAGTATGCTGGACATCTTTCTGTCAGTGGACTTAGACATATGAGAGATTCTACCAAACGCCTAAAAACTCTAGCCATTATTATTGTTATTGTTTTTATTGTTGTTATTATTACTTTTTAAAATTTTTATTCCACTTTGAGGATAGCAAGTTTTGTTATTCTCGTGCAGCTCATGAAGGTCGTAGCGTATTTGCTGCATCCATCTGGCATCTATACTGCTTTTGATTAGAGATAAATTTAGTTAGATAACTAAACAATGTTGTTTTTCGTATAGATCACACGTTTCAATACGCGGAGAGGGCATGCTCATCATGCAAAATGTATAGACAGGCTATGAATCGCGTGGGATTTATATTTGCAAATATCTGTTTAATCTTTAAGTCGATAAATAATAGTGGAGTGCGCTAATCATCAATTGAATCCATCTATTGACTTTTCGCAATCATTCTACAACCAGTGGGTGCAACCGCTAAATTGTGCTTGTGTTCCATCCTTTCTGGTATTCTTTGTCCTGCGCGAGGACAGTGTGTTCTCATTTCCTCTTCAATTTCAAGTGCTATTGATTCGTTGATGCACGCCAAATTTCCCATCACTTGTGCTTATTTCTTCATCCACCAACGGTATTCTCTCAATCGAAACTGCTAGAAAATGGATGTAATTATCATTAGCTATACAAATGCATCTAAATTGAATTAAAATTGGAGAAATTGCTAAATGCTAAATGAGTCTACAGCTGTAAATTGAGCATAATATATTTCTTACAGCGTCACTCTATTATTATTATTATTATTATTATTCATTTTCTTCTTCTTCTTCTTCTTCTTCTTCTTCTTCTTCTTCTTCTTCTTCTTCTTCTTCTTCTTCTTCTTCTTCTTCTTCTCATTCTTGTATAGTGTAAAACATCATAAAATTACAATGAAAACCACAAATTTATAGTTTTGTCAGAGGTAAGACGGCAAAGTTTTCTGCTATCGCATAATTTTCCCATATTTCGAATGGATTCCTGGGGAATCGGTTGATGGCGTTATGTGACTATAGCGAGCGATTACGGAAAGCAAGGGACTGCAGATCGTTTAGACCATGTGCAAAAAATTTTGTTTACAAATACTAAGAAAACTTAAATTATGATCTTCTGTAGCACAGTAGAGATGACGATAATTAATTATGAAGAGAATAATACACTAAATTAAGATGCGGAGGCTAGTTTCAATACTCTGGATCCTTAATGACTGCAAAAATCGGCTGCGAATCTGACTAAGGAAAAATTCCGCTTGTCAAACCTGTCTGAACTGACTAAAATCTTATATGACAATAAACTACCGCGATACGAGTCAAAGGAAAGATAAACAAAACTACCATAAGGACTATCGAATACCATTCTATATAATGTATTCAAACAGAATAAAAACATGTGCACACAGACATTTTATACTTACCGGCATTTGTCTTTTTCTTGTAAAAAACGTAAGCAAGCGCTCCGGTCAACATTAAAATTAATGCAAACTCCAAGGCAGCCAAAATATACATCGACATCATGCCTAAGATGCAAAAATTAAAGCACAACTACTAGAAATCCTACAAAGTTTACTGCTGATTGCAAGTTCATCGGCAGATTAGTTTTCAAAGTGCTGTCACAATATTGTAATATTGCGGACTGCGTCATATGTGAAATTTGGGTAGTCAGGCCTCCTGCTTTTGAAAATTCTAGCACTTCTCGTCTGTAATTAAGCTGCGTGGAATAATGGGACATTGAGCATCGTCTGCTATGACTCCTGGTGCTCTACCTTTTCATACATAAGCACAACAATTCGCATACAAGGCGAAATGGCTGTAGGTGAATCGCCGTGTAGGCGAATGGTCAAGTAGCATTTCATGCATTTCATGGACGAAGACAGTCGCTTGATTACTTGGATCTACTGTGAGACTGGAAATAAAGTGAGAAAGGGTTGGGCGAAATTTGGTGAGTGAATGGTTCAGATTGTCTTAATTGAAATGGAAATGAGAACCAGCACGGAAGTATCAACACCATTGGAAATGCAGAATAGGGTTAATTTTGAGTTTAGATTGGAAAAAAGCAGTGAACCTCATTAAACCTCATTAACCTTTCCAGGAAAATTGTCAGAGAAAACGCATTTCCTCTTACTGAAACATTTAGCACCGAAACTCGGCTATTGTTTCACGTTCTAGGTTATTTAACCGAATTGAATTCAGAGTCGAAGCAAGGCAATTGGTGATTTTAAAATATGATGCGAAAGTTATCGTTCTGCTGTGAATTTGAATTTGCGAATTTGAATCTGCAATGATAGCAATGAACTTGACAATATCTAATAATTTGCGCTTTACTAAAATCAGGTATAAGAATACGAAAGCGCTGATGAAGTTGAGACAAGGTAACGAAGGATCTCGATGAACTCCAAAAAACTAACGAACACTACCACCGATGTATACAAACTTTGTTCATTGATAACAGAATGGTTCATTGTAATATTGTTAGCGTTACCGCATAGGCTAAATGATAGCAATGGACAGGGATATTAGCTCTGCTTAGATAATTAGTCGACCCAGTGCTATATCTGGCTTTTTTGCCGTAGCGAAAGGACCAGAGCATCATACAGAGATTTAAAACTAGCGAAACAAGAGGTTTACTAGACAGTATCAGGATATGTTCGGCCGCGTAACGAGAAATACGCGTGATCTAAGGTTTCGAAATTGACCTAGGCCTATATGTCTTAAAACGTAATTGTAGAATAGTCTGCATTTATGCTTACATTCGTTTTGTGGTTCCTGTTTAGTAGCCTGAGTGCTAACATCGGCATGGGAGGGACAAGTAATATTTTCAAACCCTTCATCAGCTTCATCTGTTGGTTCATGTGTCGATTTCTTTGCACCGAAAACTGTGGAATTCCAAATATAAACAAAATCGGGAACATTGGAGGCGGAAAACTTGGAAAATGCGGCCTGCCATGTGTCAAAGAAAGTTTTGCAGGAAACAGTGAATGCTTCTTGCACGGAATGCAAGACAAATGCATTGAGAGTTGAACTGACGTGCGTTTTGTTAGCATAATCGTCGATATTGATTCCATTATAAAACAAAGTTCCATCTGCAAATTCTGTTCCGGTGATGTGATGTCTCCATTCCATCTTCGGAGGCCATTTACCCGAGTAAGTTACACTGCAACCGACTCGGATGCGATGGTCGACGAACTCTGTAACGCTGCACTCCGGTTCAGATTCTATAAAACAATACAACTACAATACAACTTGATCGGCTGCAGTCTGTTCTGAATCTCTCGGCGAGGATTGTGTTCGGATGTCGCTGGTGCGAACATGTAACACCACTTCTCAGGGATCGTCTACATTGGCTCCGAGTCCCTGAGCGGATTGTGTTCAAAAGATGCTGGCTGACGTACAGAGCGCTGCATGACCCGTGCTGTCCTGAGTACCTTGCCTCTCTTGTAAAGAGACCGCAGGGTAATGACAGGAGATCTTCGCTCCGCTCGAGTCGTGGCGTTAAACTTCACGTTCCTCCCCCATCCAAGACCGCCAAGTTCGGAGAGAGATCTTTTACTAGGGGTAATCCTATCTTGTGGAACTCTCTTCCTGATGAGACCACCACGGCTGATACTCCCGAGCATTTCATCACGAGATTAAAAACGCATCTGTTTAGGTTGGGTTATAGTTGAGATGTTAAAGCGCTTTTGTTGTGGGCCTCAGCCTTGTTACAGCGCTATAGAAATTGTCAAGGAATGAATGAATGAATGAATGAACTAAGAATTAGTCATAAAGAAAGTTTTTAAAACTTTTATTACAATTGATACAATTGATAAAGACTACGCTATTCGTCATTGCCAGAGATATTGATTCAAACTAAAAAATCTTTCCTATAATTAGACTACATGTACACTGCACAGCAATTTATTTGTCAAAGCTTTACTTCGTGAAAATGTTTGGTCATTGAGATATGTCCGGGCGAGTGTGCACAAATATAGTTTTATTGCTGCATCGCGTAGAAATTAAGAGAAATGGACAGTTAACCGTTTATCAGAAATGAAATATTTAATAGAGTTAACTGTTTCTCACGGAGAAAATACTAGCTAGTAGCTACTACGCTTGACATAATTAAAAACGTTTAGCTTCTGAGTTTCGTTTGTGTTGTCTGGTGCATCATGTTGCAGTGTCCAACAATAAGTAATTAGCCAGCATGGAAAGGATTCCAGTTGCCCTGTCAGAGTGGACTGCAATGCTATCCATACAGATATGATTATCAAAGACCTCTGACGTATTGAGCTTGGTTCCGGTTCTCCCAGAAATGATAAACAATTTGAATGCAACGTTAAAAGGTTTTTGTTATTATTTACATAGATTACCATTAAAAATCAATGGGCAAAAGATTCTTCATTTTTACTGACATCGCTTTGGTCATGCCACATTAAAAAATTATTACTAAATTTTCTCACCCAGCACAACTAGATCTGCACGATATGAAACTATTTTCGCATCCACTTCAGTTACGCAAGTGTATTCTCCAGCGTCTTCCATTTCTGTCTCATTTAAGAACAGCTCAGTAAAGCCACGTTCATTAGCAACCACGCCATACTTCGAGTCAGTCTTCTTTGAAGATTTTTCCGAAACCCAGTTGGTGAAGATCTTTGTATTTGTCGAATCGGAGAGTGGACGAAAGAGCCATTCGCGCACAAAGGATCCTCTTGTAGGTTGGCAGGTGAAGGACGTCCTTTGGCCAACATAGACAGCAAGATTTTGAGGAGATTTGCTGACGTTACAGTAACCTATAAAACACCAAGTAAGCATTAATTTTGCACGAAACAAAATTGGTATTTTCTATTTACGGATTGCATTATAATATATTATTTATTCCGCGATGAGTCATTCTTGCCTTTTCTGACAAAATTTGCAATAAATTTGAGCATTCAAGGACCAGATACACACAATTATCATATTATTCAGCCCCATTACAACGTAAATGACGTTTATCAAGGTGTACAGCACATAATTTACAGCGCGTGAGTACTTTTGCCTTTTAAGAGCACTGGCTAGCATCGCAGCACCAAAACACAAAATAGATTGACTGCGTAATAAGAAGATCTTCAGTTTCTTACAATCCCAGTGTTGGTATGGATAATTGCGAATTGCTCCATTGTCTTGTAGACTCATGCAGTGAATTCCTGCATTCGTCTAACTGCAAACTCTTTATGACTTGACGTTCATCATATTTCAGTGTCCAACAACATGTAATCGACCAGCATGGAATAGATGATGACAAGAAGACGCCATTACACCAATCTTGTGCCTAGTGTTGCAACCCGTTTTATTGTGGCAAAAAGTAACGATGTATACTAATTGAGGATGTCTGGCTTTAGTCTTGACAAACTTTTGATATTTGGGACAGGATGCAACTTTTGAGATAAATAAGAGGTTGACTTGACTAGCACGTCACAGCACGCATTGCAGTCAGAAATTCAGACTGTTATGCACACGGCCAATATATCCAAAACAAGAGGCAGATAATTAATTTACAGAGTGGTGCATGTAGATGTGCAGTAATATTTTAATTAGTAGGATAATTTTTTAAATCAAGGGAATGAGAAAGGAGGTGGGTTGATTCGTTTGTTACGCTTTGATAGCCCAAGATAGTCTGCCTCATTGCCTCCGATAGCTAGTTAGTAACGTAACAGAGGTACAGTTGCAGGAACCGGAGGGCTAAACTAAAAAAACCTAAGGTGTTGTAAAACAAACAAGCCCTAAAATAGTTATGCTATGCATCGCTTTGCATTATGGCATTTGTACTGAATATTATTATTATGAACTTGTTTGGCACCAGTTTTAATATTCAAATGCCAATACCTATAGTGACCTTTCAGTTGAGCGCTCCTGGGTTCACAGGTATGAACGTATTGATAATAATATATTTCACTTGTCGAGAATATTAATCGTCTCCGGCATTTAGCTTAGGCACGCAATTACATTGGAATCTTGAGGTAGCAGAATATTGACAAACGCATTTATACAGTTAAGCCACATGTGCCAATCAGCCATAAAATATTCTGTTTATCGTATAATTAATGTCTGCTCCAAGAGGTCGCAAATTTACCATGCCTTTATTCTGCGCGATGGCCGCCTATTTATAACAACGGTTAAACAGTTTTCTATTTTTGTAAAGTGGGCAAATAAAGGTCTACTAATTGTAGCAAAACGAAATGGACTCATATCAGAACTGTGTCTATGTAATAACCTGCAAAAACCTACGTTTAATGATTCGCCATATTGACGGTATTCGGGTCGCTAAAAATGTTGCAGAAGTGCGTTTAAAAATGTGACGCTGATGGCAAGAACCATCCCCATCGCACACTGGTTGATGTGGTTTCACTGCCTAATGAAATAGTTCTTCATTTTTATAAGAAATCAAACATTTTATAGGAAATCAAAGCTAGGAAATATTAACCGTTCCTTCAAAAATACAAGCAATATTGTTTTTGTAAAAACTCCGTCAAAATACCACGAAATGTATTATTATTTAACTAGGTGTTTACCCGTCAAAAATGACGGGGGAGATTGGCTGTTTTACCACCCAATTTTGTGCAAATGCAATAGCATTTTGCGCAATTAATTTCCCTAACTCGCCGCCTTTTCCTTCAACCGAGTTAACGCCCATTCGCGTGAATTTTCTGAAACTTGATAGTCAACGTTAGTGTAATGATTTGGCAGTGTCGAACGACATGCAGTGCTTGATTCTCTTGTTTGCTGTGCTGTTTTTTCACTCCGACCAATAGCCTGCTCCTCATTCTCACTTTATTGTCGCAAGCTTCGTGAACGCTAGACTTTTTTGTTTTGCACGGACGGTTAGAAAGAGGAATAAAAAGGCTAAACAATGGTGCAAACCTCATCTTCTTAGCTCTTATATAGCCTGAGATATAGCAAATTCAAAAAAGTAGGAAACTAAAATTAAAATATTTAATGGAACAGAAATCGATTTAGGAATTCAGTCATGATCCAGCAGTAGCATCAATGGGAATGGACATAATGCCTTCGCTGGATCATGTAATTTTGATCAGAATTCTCAGAATTCAAAACTTTCGCGAAATTCACCGATAATAATTATGTTCAAACATTGGGGTCATCGGCTTGGAATTGATAGATCTTTACCAAATTTCAACCGATTTTCAAACTTTTGGTTTATTTTGTTTCTCTGACATCCCTTTACAACTTTGCCGCTGACCAAAGTGGGGTTACCGCTGAAAATATTTTGCTAGAGGGCTATAAAAATATTTTGCAGGAGAGGGTGATATTTTAGGCCGTAAAGTGGACTCTACTCCCAACTTTTTTTGTTTTGCACAGATGGTTAGAAAAAGGAATAAACGATCTAAACAATTGTGCAAACATCATCTTTTTAGCTCCTACATAGCCTGAGATATAGCAAATTTAAAACGTTACAGCAATCATTTGTGAAGAACGCTTTTCCAAAAATTAAATCCCCAGTACGGTGACGCATCTAAAAATTTAATCCCCAATTGAGGGGTTAAATTTTTGAAAAATAGGTTTGAGGTTAGGAAGAAGTAAATATATATAATAACTGGGGTATGGCATTGGGAGAAGATTTAGGGTTTTAGCAGCGTTGTGTAGGTTTGGAAACGGGTTTGGGGCCGGTGGGGTAGGGTTAGGTTAGGTTAGGTTAGAAAGTCGATTTATATAGCGCAAAAACATAACGAAAAGTTAGAGCGCTTTACACTAATACGATGTCTCGAAGAAGTGAGTTTTAAGATTCCTAGCGAACGATTCAAGATTGGTCACATGGCCGGGTAATGCATTCCAAAGAATAGGGTTTTCCGCACTTGAACGACCTCTCGCCGAACTTTGCTGTTCGAGACGGAGGAGGAACGACCAGTCTGACGTCTCGACTGGACCTAGGTTTGCGGACGCCTGTCGTTAGACGATGGTCTTAGGACCAACGACGCCAGGTAGTCCGGGAAAGCTGGATCGTGCAGGGCGCGGAACGTGAGGATGCACCTCTTGTAGGCAACACGCTCCGGGATGCGAAGCCAATGCAGCTTCTCTTTCAGAAAAGGGAGATTGCTCTCCCTTCGAACTCCGAAGATCATCCGGGCAGAGGTGTTAAGGACCATCTGCAGCCGATTGAGCTGGTAGTCGGGCAGGCCCCAGAGAATACTGTTGCAGTAATCGACCCGATTGATAATGAAAGCCCGGAGAAGAATCGCAGCCGAGGTTGGTAGGTGACGTCGGATCTCCTGATCCGCCGCAGCTGATAATAGCAGGACCGGGAGACGTTTCCAATATGAACGTCAAACGTAAGCGATGCGTCGAAGTGGACTCCCAAGAGGCGTACATCGGAGGATGGAAGGACGTGCTCTCCGTCAATCAGGAACGGGGCACAACTGATCAGGTGTCCCCTCCTCGGAGTCGCGAGCCACAATAGTTCTGTCTTGGAGGATTTAGCGCAAGACGATTCACGTCCGTCCACTTTTGATCCTGGTGACGCAGTCAGAGATGCGAGCACGGAGCCCCTCGGTGTCAGAGGGGAGGCAAAAGAGTAAATTGGCACATCATCCGCGTTGCGCCTCCAAACCGCAGGGGACTATGTCGCTAATCTCTGCGACATAAAGAATGAAGAGCAGGGGTCCTAAAACCGTGCGGCACTTGAGGACCCGGGCGGGGACGACGTTTGTCCTTTCCAGCAGACTGACTGCGTTCTGTCCGTAAGGTAGTCGCGTAGCCAGGCGAGGCCTCCGATACCATAGGAGAGTTCAAGTCGACGAATGATGATATCGTGGTCCACGGTATCGAAGGCCGCCGAAAGATCAAGCGAACAAAGAAGGCCAGCTGGCCGTTCGAATGGCGTCTACAATGTCGTTATATATTCGCAATACGGCAGTTTCAGTCGAATGGCCACGCCGGTACGCCGACTGATTCCTCGGCATGAGGCCATTAGATGCCAGGTAGCGGACCATTTGCAAATTCACAGCCCTCTCGAGCGCTTTCGAGAGGAAAGGGAGATTGGATACTGGACGGTAATTGGACATGACAGCAGGGTCAGAACCAGTCAGGGCGGAGCGGTGATAGGTTGGGGCCGGGGCGATTGGGAATGGGATGGTGAGAGGGAATGGAGGGTTGGGATAGGGATGGTGAGAGGGAATGGGAACGGGGGTTTGGGGCCTGTGGGGTAGGCGGGGAGGGTATGGGTTGGGGCCTGGGGCGATTGGGAGAGGTTTGGGGAGATGGAAGGGGATTGGGAGAGGAAAGTGGGGTTGGAAAAAGAAGGGTAACGAAGGTTTGGGGCCTGTGGGGTAGGGTGGGGCGGGTATGGGTTGGGGCCTGGGCGGGGATGTGTTGGGCCGGAGCGATTGGGAGAGGGAAGAGGGGTTGGGAGAGAGAATGGAAACGGGGATTTGGGGCCTGTGGGGTAGGACGGGGCGGGTATGTGTTGGGGCCTGCGGCTAGGCGGGGATGTGTTGGAGCCGGGGCGATTGGAAGAGGGATGGGGAGAGGGAAAAGGGATTGGGAGAGGGATGAGGAAAGGGAAGAGGAAAAAGAAGGGGAAAGGAGATTTGGGGCCGGGGCGGGAATGGGATTGGGCCTGGGCGATTGGGAGAGGCATGGGGTGAAGGAAGGTGGATGGGGGGTTTAAGCTGCAATTAAGACGGTTCGTTAAACGCTCCGTTGTTAATACGGTTTTGATTAAACAATATTTGGTTGTCAATGACAACAGCGTCTTCCAATACCCTCCGTGTTGCCGTCGGACGGACGGACGGACGCGACGGACATCGAGAATTATATAATAAGACTAGGTGTTTACCCGTCAAAAATGACGGGAAAGATTGGCTGTTTTACCACCCGATTTTGTGCAAATGTAATAAGATTTTGCGCAATTAAATTCCCTAACTGGCCGCCTTTTCTTTCAAATTTTTTCAAATGGTCTTTTATTTTATGGTCTTCAACCGAGTTGCCCATTCGCCCATTCGCAGGAATTTTCTGAAACTTGATAGTCAACGTAAGTGTAATGATTTGGCAGTGTCGAACGACATGCAGTGCTTGATTCTCTTGTTTGCTGTGCTGCTTTTTCACGCCGAGCAACAGCCTGATCATCATTCTCACTTGATTGTCGGAAATCTCGTGAACGCTGGACTTTTGTTGTTTTGCGCGGACGGTTAGAAAGAGGAATAAAACAGCTAAACAATGGTGCAAACCTCATCTTCTTAGCTATTATATAGCCTGAGATATAGCAAATTCAAAAAATAGGAAACTTTCTCAGAATTCAAAACTTTCGCGAAATTCGCTGATAATACTTATGTTCAAACATTGGGTCATCGAGTTAGAATTGATAGATCTTTACCAAATGTCAACCGATTTTCAAAGTTTTTGGTTTATTTTGTTCCTCTGACATCCCTTTACAACTTTGCCGCTGACAAAAGTGGGGTTACCGCTGAAAATATTTGCTAGGGGACTATAAAAATATTTTGGTTGGAGAGGGTGATATTTTAGACCGTAAAGTGGACTCTACCCTCAAAATGTTTTGTTTTGCACGGACGGTTAGAAAGAGGAATAAACAATCTAAACAATGGTGCAAACCTCATCTTTTTTAGCTCCTATATAGTCTGAGATATAGCAAATTTAAAACGTTACAGCAATCATTTCTGAAGAACGCTTTTCAACAAATTAAATACCCAGTACGGTGACGGCGTCTGAAAATTTAATCCCCACTTGAGGGGTAAAATTTAAAAAATAGGTATTGAGGCTAGAAAGGAATATATATATATATATATATATATAATATATATATAATAACGGGGAGCAGGGCATTGGGAGAGGGAATGGAGGTTTATGAGAAGGAAAGTGGGTTGTACGGGTTTTCGGAGCAGCGTTGTGTAGGTTTTGAAACGGGGTTTTGGGGCCGGTGGGGTAGGGCGGAGCGGTGATGGGTTGGGGCCGGGGCGATTGGGAAAAGGATGAGAGTGAATGGGGGTTGGGAGAGGGATGGGAGAGGGAATGGGAACGGGGTTTGGGGCCTGTGGGGTAGGCGGAGCGGGTATGGGTTGGGGCATGGGCGATTGGGGAGGTATGGGGAGAGGGAAGGAGATGGGGAGAGGAAAGGGGAACGGGGGTTTGGGGCTGGAGCGGGAATGGGTTGGAGCCGGGGCGATTGGGGAGTGGTGGGAGAGGGAAAAGGGATGGAGAGATGGAAGGAGAACGGGGTTTGGGGCCGGAATGGGTTGGGGCTGGGGCGTTTGGGAGAGGGATGGGGAGAGGAAAAGAGATGGGGGAGGGAAGGGAAAGAGTTTTGAGGGCGGGGGCGGAATGGGTTGGGGCCTGGGCGATTGGGAGAGAGATGGGGTGAGGGAAGGGGGACGGGGGTTTAAGCTGCAGTTAAGACGCTTCGTTAAACGCTCCGTTGATTATAATACAGTTTTGATTAAACAATATTTGGTTGTCAATGACAACAGCGTCTTGCAATACCCGCCGTGTTGCCGTCGGACGGACGGACGGACGCGACGGACATCGAGAATTATATAATAAGATAGAAAGGTCGCTAGAGAATCGTCATTACTTAATTGTTGCTGCGTATAGGTTGACTACATAAATCGTGATTTCGAATGAAGATTAGACTTCGATAAAGGGTTTACGATAACTGAAACTAAACTTTTTCTCTGACGTACTTATCAGGCTTATTGTTTTTAGTTTCTGTATGGATTTCTACCCCACTATTCGTTAGAAGGGGTTTTTAAAGTCTTTCTAGGCCTATTTATTGCTTAGCGAACTGTGCACCGAGAAAACAGAATATATAAAACTTCGAGTGCAGTAAATGCCAAATTTAACTTCGTGTTGTCACTACAGTATTAAAATGAACAATATCTATTACTGAAAGAAGTAGGCCTACTGAATTCTGGGACCATTTTATCTGTACTGACAATGACACCGAAACTTATACTGGAGCCATGCATAGATGTCCATAAGTTGGGTTAATCCATGGGTTGGATTGAGTTGGGTCAGACTTTTCTATATTAATGGTGTGTTGGGTTGAGTCAGAAAATAAGTCATGGTTTAAGAAACTGTGATGTATTACAGTGGGTTGGGTTGGGTCAAGTAAACCTACTATCGGCATGGGTTGGGTTGGGCCGGAGATTTGATGGGTTGGGTTGGATTGGGTTCTAAATATGGACCCATGGACATCTCTGGAGTCATGGGAATTAGTATACATTCAATCCGTAAATTGACAAATTAAGATTGTCATAATCAATTAGTAATTAACAGAAGTAGAAAAGTCCGATAAGCACAACTTTTACTAGACAAAAGATGTGGATAAGTCATGTATGTAGAGAAAAAACGTGCATGATAAGAGAAGTAGGCCTACTAAAGGGGAAGATGAGAGGGAACAGAAAAAAGCGACCACGGATACCGATGCTAGAGTGGATGTTCGACTCTACCGCAATGAACAAGTACTCAAACCGGAAGAAAAAATGATCAAGATGAAGAGGAGTGGCGACGCTGAGGTATGGAACCGGTCTCTAGACAAAGCATAAAAGAAAAAGAAGACTCAAAATTATTATTTTTCCTGCCATAAAATTAATTAGACAAGAGTTGATTCGTAAAAGCATTAACGATGTACACTGCATATCTCTGGCTGACAATCTCAATAACAACAGTTTTTTGAGAATTATTATTGAATTCTTCATCTTGACTCACCGCTTGTTAAGAGAATTATTTTAAGCATCAACGCTACTGCACACCTGTTGCTATTCGTCATCGTATTATCAGCTTTTCACTTCCCGAATGAATTTACGATAAAGTCTGATAAAAATTAGACGCGAACAACGTGAACAATTAAAAGCTTCTTTGTCGATCACCAATTTCACTTAAAATTCATCAGCATTGACTTATTGAGAATGGTAATTTTTCACAGTCCTTTTTCGTCCGCTCCCGTTATCAATAGAGTCATTACTACGAGCAAGATTGATCAGTTCTTGGCTGAACAAAACTGGCAGTCACACAACGATCGGCTACATCTTAAATTGGCGTTATTGTAGAATTTTACGATAATAATTGTTATTTGTCTGAACGCTAATGGCTTCAGGGTCAACAGCATTCGTTATCTGAACAAATAAGAGGGCAATCGAATAATTACTATCATACAATATGATAATTATTTCGGTGTATAGAAGAATTACTGAGAAGAGGTTCTTCTTGAGGGGTGACGGAACAGCGTTCTAAATAGTGGTCATTAAGACTCATTATTTGTTGGTATTAGAAAGGTGAAATAATGCTATTCCAAAGTCTAGGACCCGCAACAGCAAAGGATCTCTTCTTCAGTTTCTTCGTTTTGTTTAAACGAACCGATAAATCAAAATTGGCTGCAGAGAGCAACGTTGATTCTTTAGGAATAGAGACAGAGAGGCGCATAGGGTGTTGAGTATGGAGATAGGTCTGGCATTTTAGGATTTTGGTAGGCCTAATAAGAGAGAGGATCCTGAACTTCCCAGGAACTAGAATACAGTGTAGAGTATTTAGCGTTAGATTCGAGGTTTTAGACGGCCGATTAAGATGTTAAATGCATAACGAAATGAACAAAGATGTCGCATATAGGCTACAGCAGTTTAATTAATTAGCCTACTACAGTAATTAAACTAATTTCTGCATCTCACTGCTTGGGTGAAGTGATGCATGGACTACTAGATTACCTGGAAGGCCAACTGAAAAAGGTGCCTTACATCAGGGGGCTGGATAAATGCAGCCTCCTGTGCATTTGCATGTAATTTTGGACATTTTCAACTTCAAATTGCTCGGATTCTGTAAAAGCTAAAATGATGAGTTATACACCAATGTTTTGCATTTTTATCCCTCTTTCAAACCATCCGTGCAAAATTTAATAACAATTGGGATAAGGGTCTACAATCTGGCCTGAAACAGAATCTTCCTCCCCAAAACTTTTTTTCTGTTCCAAGCTGTGTTGCTAAAATGTTTGAGTGGCAACCTAAATTTCGTGAACAGCAAAGTTGTAGGGGAATGTAATTGGAACAAACTAAATCAAACAGTTTTAAAATTGGACAATATTTGGTCGAGATATATGCTTCATTCTCCGAGCACTCTCCTTCCGATAAATTGTCGTTTCGATCAGTTTAGAACGGTGCTTGTATTTCTTTTATAATTTGCTATATCTCGACCAAATATTGTCCAAATAAACCAGGCTATTCAGAAAGCAGACCGCTGTCCCCAGTTCGGACCGCGGAGGATTCCTGAATGGACCGCGCCAAGGTCCAAAAATTTCAAGTTGATCGAATTATCACTAAGGAGTTTCCTAATTCGCACTTAGATGAACCAATGGCAATGGGCATGATGCTTTTACTGGATCTTTTCAGTGTGTTGATATTTTCATTCAGTTTTTGCTTTTTTCGATCTGTCATTCTCGCATCGAATATACTGTACAATGTGTGATAACCTTTTAAAAGTATTTTTATCATAATAAATAGTTGGCGCTAAAATATGTATGCGCTGCATCGACTGGTCTTATTGTCTTTGTACTGTATAATAATAATAATTTTATTATGTTATCATCATCATCATCATCATCATCATCATCATCAACAACAACAACATTGTTATTATCACATATATTTAAACAAGGCAAATAAAATTTCCGTTGCAAAATGAGATGAAGGAGAAGATTTAAAAAATAATCGGTATCTCAAATTCGAATCTAACACGAAACGGATTATTTTAAAATACTTTAGAAAGTTTAGATCAAGGTGCTCATCTACTTTGCTGTCAGTGACGAGGGCGGCAATAAATCAACTCAATCTTCTCATCCCTTGGTTAAGTCAAAAACCAGACATTTTAACTTTAAATCTTTGTCGTAGGATCTGCATTTCATAAATGAATAATGAAAATACACTTAAATAATTCCAAATCGCTGGTTAATTACTAGTAAGCTTTTTTAATTTTAAAGGCTCTTTCAACTGATAAAAGGCGATAAAAAGTACATTAACATTCGTTGAATCGATTCCTGCAACTAACTAATGGTTCTGTGTATTAATTTTGCATTCCGTTGTCTGGTTGAAACTGATAATTGGCTTTAAAGTCTAAATGACATTTAAATTTGTGCAAAATCGGTTTCAGCGAATTCTGCATATAACATCGTTCTATCTCATATCATTTTCATCGCTGACTGTTGACGCAGGAAGCTTCAGAACTTTAACATCTCTCATCGTCCGTTGGTCGAACTCACAGCGATCTACAATGAAGATCGGACTCAGACGTGTTTGGCTGATGATTGTCTTTATGACCATTCTTCTGCTTCAGTTGGTCATAATGGACCAGTAAGCGCCAAATGCTATTAGTTGCTTATTTCGAATCGTTAATTTGATCAGAAAACAGCAACCCAGCTTGTCACTCAGTGTTTTCATCGTCCGCAGCCTTTGACTCACGACGCATCATATTCGGGAGTCACTGCGGCTTAGCGTAAAAATAACCTTTCTTCTAGCGAGTCTTTGATAGAGGCATAGGTCTTAGGCCTGTATCCAGGATTATTCTAGGATTATCAATTGTGGGGTGTCGGTAAATGGTCCCCTGACAAAAAAGTCTGACAAGCAAAAACAAGGTAAGCTAATAGCTGAAATTGGTGGAGGGTGTTGGGGTGTCGGTCTCAAATTGGGGATGTCGGGGGTGTTAGGGTGGTGTAAAAATATCCCTGCCTATATCTATATGAAAATTCATTCTGCTATTCTATGAAAAAATCACATCTTCTATGGACAGTGCTCATCAAAGATATTTTAGGCCAATACGAACATGGTTTGCTTGATTTAATTAATGTACCTTGTTGCTAATGAGAGATTGCAGGTATTTCATTGGTAGAAGCGCCTTCCTTGTTAATGTCATAACAACGTTCCGTACCTTCAATGCTTAATAGAAGTTTTGCGATGAATGCAGAATTTGGTACTGAAGAGGTTTTGCAAGTCTAATGTTGCGTTTTAGTCTGAGGATTAACATTGCTTAGACTTTGGCTATCTTAAATTACAAGATAACGCTTGTGATGCGATTTTCAGAAGAAAATGGCCACAATTTTGACGTAGAACTTTATACGGACTCTGAATTTAGATGAAAGCTTTTTGTTGCATTCTATAGTCGTCCATCAAAACTTTTATTACTTCATTGAATAATAATAACTTTAAAAGTCAACGAGGTGTGTTGTTGGTGTGTTTAAGAAGATGCCATTATCACACGGATTGTCGACCACCAAAGATATGTAAACTGAAGAAGAATGGAAAAAAGTTGTGCAGTTATGCGGCGTAAGATGTTATAAAGAACAGTCATCATTCAACTAACAGTTGTTTTTAAGCGGTGTCATGTGACTGACTTAATTTCAGGCGTAAATGGAAATGTATCCTACTTTTATGCAGATATTGATATTCTAAAATCGTAGAACTTATTTACTGCTAGATTATGCAATTATGATCCCTAGATATCGGGACAATTAGACTTGTCAGAACATAGAGCCTCCGTTAAATCCTTGGAGCAAATTTGCCTTTAACTTCTTAAACAGATGATTGTTGTGTAAGCTATTATTAGAATAATTGCCAATTTATGTCTAATATACTTTTACAGTTTGTATTCTTTTTACAGATGATCTTTTGAACTGGACATCGCACACGAAGACTAATATTAATATATATTTATTTAATAATAATTTTATTCTCGTCCATATTAGAATACTAATATGGACGAGACTAATATTTCATTCGGACATTCAAAAGAATTCATTTTTAAAGCTTGATCCGATTAGCAACTAAAATTTACTTCACTTAATTTGACTTGAATGACACACATTCAATGGCATCCTCTATTTTGAAACAAATTCAGTCTCATTCGTTATATTTCGTCTAATATCGAATAAAATCATCCCATTTCCTAAGTATTCTAAGACCCGTATCAGATTGCTTTTTAGTGTCTGGTAAGGGTCGTGTTATTTAGGGATTGTGCTCTTGTTCAACATAATTGCGTTCTGTTTTTATAATGCAATGCAGACGGGAAGTTAGCAGAATGGTAGCAACGTTGGGCGATAAAACAGAAGGTCGTGGATTCGAGACCTTTGGGAGCCTTAAGGTCGACTCAGCCTTCATTCGCCAGATGGAGGTGGCAAATGAGTAGTGGTTTAACAGCAAAGTGAGCAGGTGCCTTACTTGAGAACACTATCCCCGCATCGTGTAACTTGCACCAGTCGCCTGGCTGAGTGCCTTTGAAACGGAGACTAGCACCGCTCCTCTGAGCTCTGAGGTTAGTATTGAGTGTTCAGGAATAACTTTAAATAAATTTGAGACGTATATCTTCTCCTGGATCGTCTGCAACTTATGCACATTTCCTTTCTCCACAGCAGTATTTTCGAACACGTTATTGTAGAGAGTTGGAATTAAGGTGGTTAAGATGTAGTTAGTATGAATTAAGGCGCTATAGAAGCTCCAAGATAACATGTGAATAGGAAAATGTCGCCTTAAGTTAAATTTAAAGCATTTGCTGGATTATTTCAGTTTGCTAATTTTTCCATTGTGATATTGCTGCCTCTATTGATCTCACATTAATTCGCGGTCTATAAGTATAATGCTATCAAATGAATCTTTTATGATTCAGTTACTGTGAAGGTCAAGGGCAGCTTAACTTACCCCAACCAAGACATGTTGATCGTTAATGCTATACGGCTGGCTATTTTAATGCGAATTATGAGAAATATCTACCGAGAAAAAGCAAGAGTAACACAGATGTGGTATTTTCAAATATTTAAGAAAAACAATAAGTCCTTCCTTCAACGTACACACATACAATACAAAACGTCTCTAATAATACATTTAGATGATAGTCTATCCTTATCCTACCTAGAGGCTGGTCAATTCAATATAATCGAAGTTAGTCACTTCCCTCCCCAGTTGCAGGCGACGGATATGATTCCTCCATAGCAGACTCCCTTCTTGTGGATCTTTCTTCGGTTTTCGATCGGCAGATAGCAAGCAGTTCGCGTCCTGGGATGAATCTCCATGCACTTCCGGATGATGATGGTTCGGCGTAGACGTCCTTCGAAGGGACTAGGAAGATTCCCTCGCTATAACTGACTAACTGTCCTCGACTTCACGAATGAATAAACGACGATCGATTGTCCCTCGATTGTGCCCACACTGCGAGTTCGTGTCGTACTATGACTTCCGCACCACTCTTCAGACGTAATCCTCCAATGTTTATTCTTTTACAAGAGTTCCGATGAACTTTCCGATTTTTATTCTCTTCTATAAGTTCTCCCGTTCTTCGTTGTAATTGTAAGAACACTGTTTTCGCCTTTCAGGCAGAGATATAGAAGACGAATATCTCCTTCACCTGCCACTCCACGTATTGGATCCTTCTCATTGGGTGAAGGAAACTCCTCTAGCCCCTCCCTCTTATCTACTATCCTATTGTGACCAGCCTCGACCAGCCTCAATTAAAATATAGACTCTTTTCTTAACACAAAAGATTTTGAACATATTGAGACCTTCACAGTTACTATCTCAACAAATGTGTCCCTTTCAACCGTTTTACATTATTGTCAGTCAGGAATTATCGCAAGCAAACAGCAAATTCATTACATAGATTCCATCCCTACTTGTAAAAAAATCAGCGTAGTAAGTATAGCTTTAATGTTTGGCTTCACGGCTCTGCCTTTGGAGGTTCGAACTGGAACAGGACAATGAACTAAGATATTTGGGAACTGGCATGACATTTTATAGCGTGTCATGACTTTATCAATCGTTCCATGCCAAACATTTAATTCTTCAGATACCATCCTACTACACCATCTTATGATATGTAGAATTTTCAAATCATTTTAATTGAATTATAAAATCATAAAAGACGATTCTCTCTTCGATGATGATAAAGGCAAAACACCATTATAAGTTATCGCGGGATGACTAAATGAAATGTTCTAGAAAAATACTAAGGAATGGATGGATCGCAAAATCACACTTGAAGAACTATAAAGGAGAATTCAGCACAAAAAATTAGTGAAACAAAAGAAAGTAAATCTATTTGGGCACATATAGAGAATAAAGGAGGACAGAAACATCAAAGCTTTAGCGTTTCGAATAAAACAGGGTTCCAATAAGAAAGGAAGACCAAGCAAGGAATAGTGTGATGATACCGAAGAATGGCGTGAAAGCAGTTTACAGGATCTGAGTCACAGAGCAATGAACAAAAAAGAATGGTAACAAACTGTACAGACGGCATTATACACCAGCGGGCGATGAGCCCACGGCTGCTGCTGCTGCCGATGATGATGATGATGATGAACAAACAAAAGTAACATACTTGATCAAATGCCTTTGAAATATGAAGAGCATAAATCATGACTGTAGACTGATTTCTGTTTAAATAGTTTGAAGCATCCTAAGGTTATTGATAGTGTTGTTCAAAACATACAGAATCGTATGATAATATGGTGTTTGGCTTTCCAATCAGCTATTGTGATCCCTGTTCATTATAGTTAATAATAACGCATTAAAAATAATCGAATCGCTGATCCAGATAATTGGTGGGTGTGTATATATAACGCGTCTCCCATTGCGTCTTAGTCTGAAGAAATTAATCTCGGTCTTTGCAGTAGAAATAACATTCAAATATATGCAAATTGGTTTCATACGCGTGCGCGAGTTGCGCAAATGCTTCATATAAAAGACGGCTTCGGAGTTTCGTGGATTCATTGACTGTCGACGTGGAAGGCTTGCGATCCTGAACATCTCCATTCATCCGCTGGTCGTACTGAGATTCACAATGGTGAACGGACTCAAACGTATTTGGCTGATGATTTTCCTTGTGGCCATTCTTCTGATTCAGTTGTTTGCATTTCAGCGTAAGTTTTAAATCCTGACGAACGCCTATTTCTAATCATCAATCTAATAAAATAACGGAAGTCAAAATTATATTTGACGAAAACTGATTTGATAACGCTCTAAAACTGGCGGCAGCGTTTCAATTAGGAATTGATCGTATGCAAAATAATTAATTAGTCATCTTAGCATAGTTTGAGAAATTTTGCTTTCTGTAGATTGGTTCACTCCCAAGCAAGAAAGAGTGGATTACGCGCTGGAGCGGCCGGCTGACGAAGATGGTTCAAGCCCAGTTATCGCCCCTAGTGGCTTTCACGCGCGCAGTAATGCCTTCTAAGCCACTGGAAATCATGCTAGTGTGGCGACCATGTACCACAGATAGCGAGAATATTATTATTATTATTTATTTTCTATCTTTATTAAATGTTACTTAACTGTATAACTTGCTAGTTAATAATTTACAATCAATCAATCAATTTATTTTATTTTATCTCTCAAAACCAGCATCATAATTAGAGATACATAATGATGCAAACAGAAAAAGAATACTTAACTAACTTATACTAGCAAAAGATCCAAATTAAAATCAAATAACAAATTAATTAAGTAACTAACTAATTAAGTTTATAATTTAACAAAGAAAGCGATAGCCAAATAGCTGATCAGAGATTGATCAAAGTATATTACAATGAGTGAGGGATAACCTAAGGGATAAAAATCTCGTAAGGTGGTTATCCCAATAAAAAGTTAATACTTAGATGGTAGAAAAATAATTAATATGTGTGACTGTAGTGAAAGTGTAGGTAAGTGTAAGTTAGATTACCCGTAGATGTAGAAGAGACGTTCAAAGTAATGTGCTAGATATATATTCCTTAATAGAAATGTAATTAAAATCCATATAGATTAATAAGAGTTATATCAATTATTTGGTTTAAGTTATTATTCTTGATTTAGTATAAGAAATTTTTTAACATTATATTTAAATAAAGAAAGATTATTATAATTCTTAATGTGTGAGGGTAGATTATTCCAAATTCTTGGACCTGAAAATTTAATAGTAAATAGTCTAGTTGTTGATGAGGCAAAAGGGATATGGAGGTTACTGCTATTTCTAAGTGATTTTACATAAGAAATATTGGTTTTGTCAAGAAAATAGCTTAAGTAGAAGAATGGAGGTAGGAGTTTATTAAGGAATCTATAATATTAAGATCCTTATCTGTATGTCTCTCTGTTACCTTCAAGCGTTCTGATTGGTTGACTATTGGTAGACGGTTTAGTCCTTACGTCGCGATGCGTTGGTGGGCGAGCGTTTGACGAAGCGTACGTTTAATTGTTCTGTCAACGTCGCGATGCGTTGGTGGGCGATGTTCGAAGACGACGTTGCTATTGGTAACCAAACGGTTTAGTCGAAGAAGCGTTTGACGAAGCGTATGTTCAATTGTTCATTGCAGCGTCATAATGTGTCGCGATGCGTTGGTGGGCGTAATAGAAAATTTTAACGTACACAAAAAAATACGTGTACAGCGTCACAAATGGTCACAGTTGCGTGATTTTAACGTACATAGGCCTAATTATTACGTGGCGCAGAGCTTGGCTAGGTGGCGTATGTACAGTACATCATTGAAACGTTGTTCAGCATGAATTCAATGATTGGGTATTAGCCTATTAGGTATAGGTATTGGATTAGTATTATCCTGCACTGCGAGCGAAGCGAGACTCCGAAAACAGATTCCGCCAAAAAAACAAACAACCAAACGAGACCCAAAAACCAGATTGGGTTAAAAGTACACTGGCAACACTGCCTGTAGACGTGCGGCAATGACGGTATATTCCAGTAGCTGCTAACAATAGACGAGAAATGCAAATTCTCCACAATAGTATTATCCTGCATTGCGAGCGAAGCGAGCATCGTAGTTGGAATGAAAAGTGGTTTCGGGGGGAGGCTGATCAGGGCAAGACTATTTAAATATGAAAATTGATGCTTGATATTTATGAATATTTTCAATTTTTTAAATATTATGCCTATAAAATAGATTTGTTTGTTAATATAATTATGGTCTTTAAAAATTAACCTAACTGATTTATTTTGTAAAATCTGGATTTTTCTGTTACTGTTTTATAATTATTTCCCCAAATAATAATACCATAAATTAAGTGTGGATGTATTAAGCTGTAATACAGTTTTTGCAGAGCATTGGTGTTCAGAAATGTTTTTATATGTTTGAATATATTTAAATTTTTTGATATTTTATTAGCTAGCATATTTGAGTTTTCTTTATTAAAGTTTAGATTTTGATCTACTATAATTCCCAGGAATTTTGTAGAGGATGTTTGTGATATAATGTTATCATCCATGATAATTTGCATCAAATTTGTTGGGATACTTTTGTTTTTAGGATAAAAATAAACATAGTTGGTTTTGGTAAGGTTTATGGCTAATTTATTTAATTTAAACCATTCAGATATTTTTCTCAATTCAATGTTAATACAGTTAATTAATTAAATCTATTTAATTAGCGCTTATTAATAATGTAAATGTGTGCTAATTTTGATTAATTAAGTTTTAATAATATTCATGTAAAAAGACAAAGTATACGCTAAGCTAGGAGGTTATAACCAGTGGTTATTTTGGGAAAGCCCAGATCGGTGAAAATTTTGTTTCTCCGACTAAAAATAACTCTTCTGTAGAGGCGATTTTATGACGGCAAAGTCAGCGTCAAAACGACTAGCCACAATTCGTCCGCGTAAGAACGGCAGTTCACTTCCAAACCAGCAATAGGTCCCCGAAAGCTCGATCGGTCACTTAACTAGAAAAAAATCCTATCGCCTGAGAACGGGACGCTCTAGTAAGTAAGTAAGTAAAGTCAAGATTAATGTGGTGACTAGTCGACAGACTGCGCGAACACATTACATAACTAAATAACTAAATACAGTAACTAGTTCTGAATAGCCAGGACTTGAGGCGTTTCTTGAATGTGTCGAGTGACGGAGACTCGTGGATGTCTGCAGTAAAATCAGTATTGGATCGATTGAAATCTTCCGTTCTAAAGTTGTACGAAATCTAGGTGTTATGTTGGATGAAAATCTGACAATGGTTCAGCATGTCAACAAGGTTGTTGCAAGCAGTTTCGGCGAACTACGGAAATTGAGATCGATAATACCTACTTTGACACAAGAAGCGGCAAAGGTGTTAGTTCATGCACTTGTAAGTACAAGACTGGACTACTGTAATAGCTTGTTGGTACAAATCAGCAAAACACAAATTCAGCGCCTTCAGGTGGTGCAGAATGCTCCAGCCCGCCTTTTAACAGACACAAAGAGGAACCAGCTTATCACACCGGTTCTACGCGAATTGCATTGGATTCCGATCAAGCAGAGACTGATTTTTAAGATCATTTCCATCGTCGATAGGTGTCTCCGAGGAGAGGCACCGGAATACCTTTCCTGTGAATGTAAGCAGTTGAGGTCGATGCACAGACCGTTCGGGCTCAGATCAGATAACACAAGAACTTTGGTCACTACTCGAACCAGCACAAAGATTGGCGATCGTTCATTTAGGACGCTAGGGCTTTACTACTGGAATGCTCTCCCAGCGGAGCTACGGGACAATACCACCTCTCGAGACGTTTTCCTTACAAGACTTAAAACATTATTCTTTGACCAATCAGCAGCGGCGCATTTGTGCTAAAGTGCGCCTATTAATGAACTATCTAATCTAATCTAATCTATGTCAGCAGGAAGCGAGTTCCAAGCGCGCGCAGCAGCTACCGGAAAAGCTCGATCACCAACAGTGACGAGACACGTCCTAGGGACAATCAGTTCAGCCGTAGTGGAAGATCTCAGTATTCTACGGCCTTCGAGATCCGAGACGCTGCGCAACTCGGTCGCCAGATAGTTCGGCCCTGTTCCGTGCAGGCAACAATAAACGAGACTAGATAGTTTAAACTTAATGCGCTCTGGCACGGACAGCCAGTGTAGATCAATAAGTAGCGGAGTGACGTGCTCGCAACGCGCGGACCGATGAATTAGGCGAGCGGCCCCATTCAGGACTGACTGCAGCCTGCAGAGTAGAGAGGCAGGCAATCCAGCGAGAACGGCATTTCCATAGTCTATTATGGTGAGGACTAGAGCTACGACCAGCGTCTTGAGGACAGCTTGGGAGACTGACCGACGTAGGCTCTTGATCAGCCGGAGAGAGGCGAAGCAGCTAGCAACGGTCTTAGCTGCGTGCAGCTTCATCGTCGCTGCACTGTCGAGATAAATACCCAAGTTCCGTACGGATGTGACTGGACGTAGCTCGAGATCGTTAATCCTGATACAGGAACGCGGCAGCTGTTGTTGATTCCGGTCAGTGGCAAGCCAGAGGACCTCAGTCTTGGCGACATTGAGCTGGAGCCTGTTAAGACTTCAGCCAGTCTGCCATCTCATCCAGACACCGAGTAAGACGCTCAAGCGTCTCCGAGGGCCAGCAGCCTCCATATATCTGGGTGTCATCCGCATACAAGTGTCCTTGGAGCTCATGTTGACGGATGGGACGTATCAGGTCAGCCACGTATAGGGTAAACAGGATGGGTCCAAGAACAGATCCTTGCGGGACACCGCAGATAACGTGTGATGGGTGAGTGCTGGAGTTGGAACAACGCACGGATTGTGTACGGCGATCGAGATATGAAGAGAACCATTTGAGGGCCACATGACCAATGCCGTAAGAGACATTAAGCCGATTGCACTGAAAGTGTTTTTGCTGACAGCTTCCAGTATGTATTGCATCGAGCATTTTGACTTATCAGTGACAGCCGAGTAGTTTAGCAATGAGCTGTAGTTTTAACGGTGTCCGGTCAAAGCGGCGCAAGACAAAACGTCTTTTTCTCAATTTTCTTTGCGCCGTTGCGTCTGAGCCGTTTTGTCTGGGCGCCAGTTTTGGCAATAATTGTAGGCATAATTTATCGTTATTAATTATGCACACCACTATACTGGCTTGTACATTTGGGTGATAAGTTTGTAATGTTTTACGATTGCTGCCTTTACAATTGAATGTTGAGTTTGCTGAACAAATTTTCATTAATTATTACTGTATGTATGTACTTGTGTATTTTTGAGGCATTATTTTAAATTTGTACTTTGTGCATGTGGATAAAACCGAGCATCTGAAATCTGTATTTATTGTAATTGTGTCATTCCAAGTGATTTCATTCACTCGGAATTGCCTCTAAGTATTAAAGTTCCTATTCCTATAAGTATTATACATGGCGCTATAAAAGTGCATTATTATTATTGTTATTATTATTATTATTATTATTATTATTATTATTATTGTTGTTGTTGTTGTTGTTGTACCTGCAAAGAATGCGGGCAAAATAAACACGTCAATCAGCACTACCTGCCCGCATTATCTTCGATGCGGGATGCCCGCATTCTAGCCACTGCCTATAAATGTTGGCGCTACACGATGCATCCTTGTCGGCTATTCTTGCTCGCAATCCTTCCAAAACAGAAATTCTTTTAATTGGACTGCCACGACATTTGAAATTTTACTTACTCCCTCTCTTTATCCGCGAGGAATTATGGGAAATTCTTCATTCGCTTGTATAGACTGCGGTCTGTGAGAGATTGTGTGCGTTTTTCTGGATTTTAAAGCGGATTTTTATTTGTATGGCAGGGTGAAGTCGAGCTCTGGGTCACCACTGAGTTTCTCCCTTGATACGTGCGTTGATGTCAAAAACCGGACTTTCCTCCCGAAATTTTGTTACATTACCGGATTTGTCTTTTTTATTTTAGTTATAACATTGTTTATGGAATTGGGACAGGATAAACCAGCTCATCCCGTCCACATGACTCCGTTTGTCGACGTCCAGTAAGTAAGTAAGTAAAGTAAAATCTCGTGCATTTCTATAGCGCCTTGGAAGCAGCACAACAGTAGTAGCTGCCTATTCTTAGGCGCTCAGCCTCTCTTAAAATAGCTATGGGGAAGGTATATTATCAGCCAGGCAATAGTCAACGTCCAAAGGGCAGTGAGGCTAGGTTGTTACAGCTATGGAGGATATGATTTTAGAAAAAAAATGATTTAAGCTTAGACCTGATGACTTGAGGAGATAATGCGAGAATTATAGGAAATGAGGAATCAGATTTTATTGTTTGAAAGTGTCCAAGTCTGCGGAGGGAAGCTGGGATCGAGTTCCAAAGTTCAGGTAAGGCGTATGAGAAGGCACGGTTGCAAATTTTCAGGGATGACTGATTGAGTGGGCGTGACAGAGTGAGGTAAGATGATGAACGTGTGGGTCGAGGCGGCTGAGGGGTTAATAGTGATCTAAGGTAGACAGGTTTTGATGACTGAAGTGAGCTATATGTAAGTGTTATTATCTTATATTGGATACGTTCAGTTATTTTAAGCCAATGTAATGTTTTAGTCCAGGTATAACAATGAAATCGAAAATTATGATCACGATGATGATAGCGGTAATAATTGTGAGCGGTTGTGACGCCAATCATAACAGTGTATAAATCCGCGCGCCCTGACCGAAGTACCAGTGTCCAAGGTAGCACATGCCCACATACAAAGCCATGGACCCTCCCCCCAAAGTTTGGAAGTTTAACAGTCATTGTATTTCGAATAAGTTTTAGTATGTCCATTATTTTGCAGGAAATTGAACGCTTCAGGGACTGAAAAAAATTTTATTCTGATAGCGCAGAAACATTCTGGTACTTTCCCGTTATCCGGAGTCCGGACCCCACTAAAGAAATGCTTAGCGGGACGGAACATTTTGAAATTTTTAATTGGCGTTGACCCTTTCGTCAAAAAGCGGTATCGTGGCATTAGTGTATGATGAACATCTTCGATTTCGATGAGATTTTCGGATGGTTTTCGAAGATTTTCGGATGAGAATGATTAAACAGCTGTGAAGCGGATGAGAATGATTAAACAGCTGTGAATCTAATTTGCATATGTTATGACGACAGAAGCAGTCGAAAGCGTTCGGATTGGTCGTTTCTAGGTCACCTATAAATAGTCGCATATCAGCAGCCAATCGATGCCGAGGATCTGTACCACGTGACGAGGAGTTATGAAAACCGATTAACTAGAGAAGAAGGAAGAAAATGTCGATCAGCAGAATTTGTGTGCATTAGATTAGATTTAATTAATTGTCTTTTAAGAAGTGTTATTTCCAATAGTTTTGCTTAGTGAACTTTTAATTAGAGTTTCGTGACGATGTTGATGCTGTGTTACAGGACATTTTAATTTTCTTAATTAATTGATGTTTTATTGGCGTTGTGACTTTTGTAGTAGATTAGCGTCTGTAGTAACTGTCGCTAGCCTAGACATTAGTAGTGAACTTAAGTTAGAAGAAAAAGACTGTCAGACTTTTGATTCGATGACAGCTATTGTTGATGTTGAATATACTGTTCAGAGTATTAAAAGATAGCCTATATTTTTGGTAAAGTTGGTTGTATTATAATAATATGTGACTATTCCGGTGACGATGATCCCTGGCGGAACAAGAAAAAATGGCGTCAGTACCTTAAATTTATTGCGATGAATCCCGATGATCACTTCCACTGGAAGCGGTGCGGTGAAGGATTTTTGGCCACCAATATCTCAAATGTAACTTTATTATACACATAACTGTTTTCTAAGCATTTCTCAGCGCATTTCTTAATATCTCTTCTGTTTTCTAAGCATTTCTAAGCATTTCTTCAGTGGGGTCCGGATAACGGGAAAGTACCGATTCTAATCAATTTACCTTCAAGTTTTAATCGAACATTGTATAGCGATAAATTCGCTTAATTTTATTTGAATCATCTAAATCTAGATGAATATTCCAGATTAAACTACATTCAATTGCATTCGTTTACATTTTTAACATGTTAGATAAAATCGTATTTTCTATGTCTCCTAAGGTCCATGGCAAATGTTTTTGTTCAAGTTTTGCCTTTGTTACTCTGATTCCATTCTCTTATTCTAAGGGGCAAAAGAACTTCAGGAGAGTGAATGAAAAATTCCGGATTTCGAAGTTTTATGCATTCATGATTTGTTTCGGTATTATGTTGTAATATTATGCCTCTGATTAGCAAGATAGTAGGAATTCATTAGTAATACCACAGAATCTGTCACTATGACCTTTCAACCCATGGGACGTTATGGATTAATAGTTTAACTAATAGATGATACTGCTAATCCGTGACGAAAACATCAAACATGTGGAAATGGGAGAAAATCGAATTTTTATTTCACAAATGTTAATAAGTCAGACACGAAGACATAGACATACGCATACATAGCGACATATATAGGACGGCAGTCTAGGTGAAATCGAACAAGCTTCAGAATACGAACAGTTGAAAAGTTGGAATGACTCCAAATGTATTTTACTCTATTTGTTATTTTAAAGGTGTTTGACATTATTTTGATTTAATTATTCTGTTGCTCTTGAGTTTAGCTTTTGCTTTTGAATGTTAGGTGCAAGACAGACGTTCTTTGCAGGGCAACTAACACGATATGCGGATTTGGGTGTCCCGTCAGTTCCTGGACCGTCACTTCCTGGACTGTCACTTTCTGGACCGTCACTTCTTGGACCGTTAGTTGCATGATAAAGAGAATTGCAATAGTCTAACCTACTAGCCACAAAAGCATGAACCAGAGATTTGGCTGCAGATAAAGCAAGTGAAGAACGAATGACCCTAATTTGCCTAAGTTGGTAAAAGCAGGATCGAGAGATTCTTGCAAAATGCTCTTTGAAGGTCAAGTTACTGTCAAAGTAAATACCAAGGTTTTTGATACAATTTGAGAAGGATAGATTAGGAAAGAGAGAGTTCAGTAAGTCATACTCAATGTTTGAGTGCAGATGTTTAGTACCAAGCCAGATAAGTTGAGTTTTATCAGGGTTCAGTCGAAGTCTATTGGAGAACATCCAATCCCGAAGAGTTGGAATTACATTGTCAACTGATTGATTGAGTGAGCTGAGTCTGAGAAGAGTGAGGGCAATGTCGGTAAATTTGAATGTCATCAGCATAGAGGTGCACAGTGAAGCCAAACGAGCTAATTAAAGAGCAAAGGTCAGCAGTATAGAGTATGTTCAGCAGAGGACCAAGCACGGAGCCTTGGGGAACACCAAAAGGAACATCAAACCAGTTTAAGCGGGAATGCTCCATTACAATCATTTGAGAACGGTTGGAGAGATAGTATGTAAACCACAGAAGGGCTTGATCAGAAATCCCAAATGAGAGTTTGAGACGTTTCAACAATATATCATGATCAACCGAATCGAAGGCACTTGAGACATCAAAACATGCAAGCAATATAAGTCCAGGCAAGTCAGTGGCAGAGTAGACATCAGAAAGAATTCTAAGAAGAGTCTTTTCAGGTGAGTGAAACCGTCTGAAACCAGATTGAGTGGATGGAGGAAGGTTTTCAGTATTCAGATAGTGTAACGTTTGTGATAAAATAAGCCTTTCAATGGTTTTTGAGAGAAAAGAAAGGTTGGAAATGGGTCGAAAGTTGAGTGGCTCACTAGGATCAAGAGCAGGCTTCTTAATGACAGGCAACACAATAGCTCTTTTTGAGAGTCAGGGAGGCAGCCTTCCCTCAAAGAGCTGTTGATCATGAGTAAGAGGAATGGAATTAGCTCATCTATAACCTCAACAAGAATGAATGGTGGCAAAGGAGCCAAGTCACATGATTTCTGATGTTTGCGCCCCTAGTGGCTCTCCCACAGGCCAACTTTAAAATCACTCTAGGTTTGTTGCGCATTTAGGTCGTCATTAGCATCATTGCATGGTATATCCAGTCCAAAGATTACCTAAAGCTATAGTTTAGTTTTAAAGAGATAATTTATCAAAACAAGTTTGATATCGGAAAATGTCACTCAATTATATACAATTGCGTCCAGTTACGTCCAGCATCACAGTTTCGACAGAAAACTCCATCAAGTTCTCAACGAATCGCACCTGAAATGATTACTTTACCTCATGATCGCCGCCTATGATAACGAGATGCCAACACCGCGTCCGCGTACTAAGAAACAGGACGAAAAAGAACATTAATTACTTGACGGAGGTGGTTTCGCAGGTTTACGCTTGAAGTAAGTAAGTAACGTTCAGATTATTGTGGTGATTCGTCCACAGGTAGGCTGCGTGAACACATTACAGAGTTAAAGTTCATAACTTGTGCGGAACAACCACGTCTTAGCCTCTTTTTGAACAATGTTAAGCGAAGAGGATAGCTGAACGAATGTAGTTAGGCCGTTTCAGGCCCTAGGCAGCCACATGAAATGCGCGGTCTCCTACGGTGCGAAGACGCGTCCTCGGAACAGCCAGTGAGGCAGACATGGCGGATATCAGGCGTTGCCGACCTTCCAAGTCGGCGACACGTTTCAGTTCGGTCGTCAGATACGCAGGACCTGCACCATTCAGGCAGCAGAAGACCAGCGTCGCAAGCTTGAAATTAATACGTTCCGGCACAGGACAGCCAATGTAAGTCACGGAACAGTGGAGTTATATGATCCCCGAGTTTGGCCTTGTAGATCATTCGTGCAGCGGTGTTCATAACCGACTGAAGACGGTGAAGTAGATAGTTGTGTATCCCTGCAAGCGTAGCGTTACCATAATCAAGCTTGGTCGGCACCAGTGAGGAGACCAGCGATTTGAGGACAGTAGTAGACACTGATCGGCGAATGCTTCTGATCAGTCTTAAGGCGTTGAAGCACCCTGCAACGGTTTTGGCCACATGTGTCTTCATCGAAACCGTGCGATCGAGGTAGATTCCGAGGTTCCTCACCGAGGACACCGGCTGAAGAGTTTTGAAGAGTTTTTCTCTTGTTCTAGCGTTTCGTTTAAAGCTACCGCAAGGTCTGCGACGGCACTGCTGCATTGCTTATATTCTCCTTGATTTTTATTTTAATGTTTAAAATCAATGACATTACTTTTACCATATTGCCAGCTCCTGCGCTCAGGCAAAAATCTATGCGCTCCGAGCTGGAAATCTGGGCGCCAGTGCACGGTAGCGCAGCCTAGATGTTAGTTGAATCATTCCAGTAATAAGTTAAGCAGTAAGGCAATGAAGCATTTCATTGTTAAAATAGTAAGTAATTAATAATAATGATACTCTAGCTATCAATGGCTGGAATGCCACTGTAAGATTTGCATTTTTAAAGGCTCAATGAAGGTGTTTCATGTCTTTTCGTCGCCAGAGCCACCGCATGGTTTGATTGGGTCACGAACAACTTCATGAATCTTCAGAATTATCTGATACTTACAGTTGTCGCTATCTCTAGACCTTTAACCATAATACGGCACATGTCAATTATAAAGGCCATCAATATGTCTGGATTCAGGGATTTTCTTACACGCCAAGCGGGAGGGTTACACCCCCCCCCAAGTTTGTGACAGACACATCCGCCCCTATATCCATGGCTATAACTAAAACAGACACATGTTAAAACTATTCATTTAAAATTCTAAAGAGAAATTCTAATTCACAACTGGAAATTGAACTTGAGCTACTAAAACTGACTCCACAAAGACTAGAATGGACCGTATGAAAACGGAAGAGATGACAGCGGAAATCATATTTTTTACTTGTACTTCCCTTTTTCCGGGACCAAGCATCGATCCTCCCGCCCAATTCTATCCCCCTGGGCTCGAGGAGTCTAGATGAAACACTGAAACATAGACACCCCATGCAATTATGGGCCCCAGCGCAAATTCATATTTTCTGTCATTTGTGTCATTTTAATGAAGAAAATTTCCATGTTTTGAAACCCAAGCACATCAACGTTGACTATGATCAGATGAAGAAGCAATTCGGTAATTTTTCTCTCAAGTAAACAAATGACATTTGTAACGCCCATAGTTCAGGTTGCCGTCAACATCTGAAAAAATAACCACCCTTTTCGTTTCGCTATTTTACACTGCCCTTTCTGATAGTGTCCTGTATTCTATGATGAATTTCGTTACTTTTTCGTCTAATATGACGCCCCACCTGAGTAAATAAGCGTCATGCCATCTGAGTTTATCTTTCCCGATCCTGTCTGCCGTGTTTCTGCCACTCCCAAGATGTTCACTTTCAGTCTTTTCATTTCTTTCACCACATTTGCTAGTTTCCCTGTCTGAAAAAGTGTTCTGACATTCCATGTTCCAATTCTCAAACTTTGTTTCCACGCACCTTTGCTTGTATTGCAGACAGTCGCTGGTTGACGGTCGGGTTTCACCTGCTGCCCGTGACATCCCCTACCGGGTGAGAGTCTCTGAGTTTTCCTCAGGTCCTCCTTTACGCCGTTAGCTTTCATTTGTAAAGTGGGTCCATGGCTTACTTGGCATATACAGCAGTGGTTTGCCGTTGCCTTCTGCCGGATTTTCTGTTTGGGTTTACTCCCATTTCGCAGTTCTAAGGCCATTAAGGCCCCTATATGTCTGTGACAGAACCTTACTGATGTCAGTCATCCATAGTCTCTGTCCAGTACTGGGTAGTGCTGCTGCCTACACCCAGGACCTATTTATCGACTGGTCAAGTCTAGATCCGCCGTGTTTTTAGTCAGTTAGTCTACTATTAGACCAGGGGTGTCCAACTTAAATCAGATGGCGGGCCGCATTGGACCACAATCCCAACCTCGCGGGCCGCACATGATAACAAGTACCGATAATACCTTACAGTAGCGTCATTTCACACTTTTCTTGGGAGCGAGATTATCGTCGAGATAATTTTTTGGCCAATTTTGGCAAAATTTTTGCAAATTATGGGCAATTTTTGGCAAATTTTTGGCAATTTTTAACAAATTTTTGGCAATGTTGGCAAATTTTGGACCATTTTTGGCAAATTTGACATTTTTGACATTTTGTGGGCAAGTTTTGTACATTTTCGGCAATTTTTGGCACATTTTACATTTATTAAATAAGCCTAGTCCTAAAATAAAGATAATAACCGGTCCTATAGCTAAAGCTCACCTGTACGTTCCACCTCCGTCGAAGACACTCAACTTCGGCGAACGTTCTTTTTCCCGAGGAAACCCTCTCCTATGGAATTCGTTACCGGCTTCAGTGTCGGCGGCCACTTCATTAGAGGACTTTGCGACCAAATTAAAGACTCACCTATTTAACATCTCGTTCCCATGTTTTTTTGTAAAGCGCCTTTGACTTTGGCCCTCGCTATGCTACGGCGCTATATAAATTGTCATGAACAATAACAATAACAATAACAATAAAACTGTAATTTTCCCAAACTCGGTGGCGGGCCGGATGAAACTGTCCCGCGGGCCGGATCCGGCCCGCGGGCCGCCAGTTGGACAACCCTGTATTAGACTAAAGTACTACCAAGAAATAACTACCAAAAATATTTCTCTGAAATTGATCAAAGCCACACACACATTTTTGGTGGGCTGGTGGGGGATGCATCCCCAGTCATCCCCAACGTGGAACTGGCCCTGAAGACTTATGCAGGCAGTACTTGCATCAAACAATGTGATTAACTATCACGATCAGAAGGGTCAACAACAATGTCAGCAAGACTTGTGCAGTTCATTTTCATGTTTGAGTACAAAGAGCAATAAGAATAAGCAGTATCATAAAAAAGTTGGCAAAAAAGTAGTTAAACTTTTAGTTGTAACTATTTTAAAAAGTAGTTAAACTATTGCTGTAACTAGTTAAGAAAAAAGTAGCTAAACTATTGCTTCAACTAAATTTTTCCAGTTAAACTAATAGTTATAACTTTTTTAGTTAACTAGTGCCCATCACTGTTGACAAGAGGATATGCTATGGATCCAATAATAGATCTATAAAAATAATGGATCTATATTGCGCATCCTCTTGCCCTGGGAGTGGTGAGGACCAGTGTCTGTACTTCTGTACAGTGAAAGGTACTACCTCTCCCACTCCCTTGCCACCCCCACTCCCTTGCCACCATTTACACTGCATATGCACCGACAACAGATCACGAGGAAGACCAAGTCGAACAGTTTTACGAAGAGCTAGATAAAGCAATGGAAATGTGTAAATCATCTATAATATTAAGATCCTTATCTGTATGTCTCTCTGTCTGTTACCTTCAAGCGTTCTGATTGGTTGACTATTGGTAGACGGTTTAGACCGTTTAGTCCTTACGTCGCGATGCGTTGTTGGGCGAGCGTTGACTATTGGTAGACGGTTTAGTCCTTACGTCGCGATGCGTTGGTGGACGATGTTCGAAGACGACGTTGCTATTGGTAACAATTGTTCGTAGAATCGTAGTTTAACACGGTTTAGTCGAGTCATTGCAGCGTCAGAGGGCTGGGCGTGCGACGACGTTGCTATTGGTAACAATTGTTCGTAGCTTGAGGAAGTTGCGCAATTTTAAAGTACATTTTAACGTACACAAAAAATACGTGTACAGCGTCACAAATGGCCACAGTTGCGTTATTTTAACGTACATAGGCCTAATTATTACGTGGCGCAGAGCTTGGCTAGGTGGCGATCATTGAAAAGTTTTTCAACTTAAATTCAATGATTGGGTATTAGGTATAGGTATTGGATTAGTATTATCCTGCACTGCGAGCGAAGCGAGCATCTTTCTAGTATGAAGTGAAAATCGTTATGGAGGACTTAAACGCTACGGTTGGTAAAGGAAGGGAGGGCACGGTGGTGGGACCACATGGGTTAGGGAATCAAAATAATCGCGGAGATGAGTGGGTAGATTGGTGCACTGTGAAAAAACTAATCATGGCCAACACATGGATCGCCAACCATAACAGACGATTCTGGACCTGGAAGAGCCCGAGTGACAGATATAAAAACCAAATTGATTATATTGCAGTGAGTCATAGATTCAAAAATGCGGTAACTCAAACCAAAACTCTTCCGTGGATAGATGCTGATAGTGATCACGTGACAGTCGTAGCAGATATCAACATAAAACCGAAAAAGTTAAAAAGAAAGGCAAAAGTTGACAGATACGGCTGGAAAAAAGTGGAACAAAGCCAAAACATAGTGAAGGAGTATCAAATATTCAAAATAGATTCCCGGAACTGGGGGAGACACAAGATGTGGAAACAATATGGGAAGAGTTTAAGGAGGCGCTAATGAAGGCTGCAGAAGAAGTCATACCTAGGAAAGAGCAGATGAAGAAACAACTTTGGATGAAAATGGAAATACTAGACATGATAGAAGAAAGAAGAAAGGTCAAAAGCAATGACAAAGATAAGCACTGCAACTTGAATAGAAATATGAAAAAGAAATGTCACGAGGCAAAGGAGGAGTGGTTGAATGAAAAATGCAAAGAGATAGAACAAAGAAACACAGGAAAGATACGTGATAAATTACTGGAACTCTCTGGCAGAAGCAAATCTAATAGCAATCAGGACAAAAATGGAGAAATAGTGATAGAGGAAAGCCAGACATTAGACAGGTGGCATGAACAGTTGAGCACATGTATTTTACAAAACTATATAACGACAGAAGAGGGGAAAGGTCCATTTCCAAAGAGGTAGCTGGACCTCCAATACCAGAAGAAGTTGTGGGGGCTCTTAAGAAGATGAATAAAAACAAGTCAGTAGGCCCAGACAGCATATTAACTGAGATGATACTTACAGCAGGGGATACAGGAATAAGGAAATTGATAGAAATGGTTATCATCATGTAAGAAACGGCACTTGCCGCTGGAAATGTGCCAGTTAATATTTATTGCAATACTCAAAAAACCAGAAGCAATAGAGTACGGAGATGACAGAACGATATGTCTCATAAGCCATACAACGCAGATAGTTTACTGTTCGAAAGACCAAAAGCAAGACTAGAAATGCAATAGCAGAAGAACAATATGATTTCCAAGAAAGATTGTGGATGCCGATATGCAAGATTAAACTACATTAAATTGCATTCGTTGTACATCTTTAACACTTAAAATCAAATCATATTTCCTATGTCTCCTAAGATCCACGGTAAAAGTTTTTATATCAAGTTTTGCCTTTGTTAATTTGATCCCGGAACAGCGTCAGGGATTCCGCGAAAAGGTTGAAAACATGAGAACCCAGTTTTCGAATATAAAATCAAGCCTTGAAAATTATGTGCTAACAAAAGATCAAAAACACTGTTTACATTAAAATGCTTCATAGGTCTCACACTTGCAATAAATGCGATAATTGCTATTTGTCCATGCTCAATATATTACATAGTTTAGAGTATACGGCGCGCCATTATATACCTACTCCCTACAAATTTTAATTATTGTAATTAAGCTTATGTGAAACCAAGGGCCCCCAAATAAAAATAATATTGCATGAAAAAGTTTTTCTCGTTCAAAACTGTTGGTAAACACTGTACTACGAAATCAGATAATGTGGGATTAAAATGGGAATCTTATTCAGAGGTTGTTTCCGTGGTAGGTTTGGCAAACAAATAACAAGAGGTTCAATAATTCAGTAATCGTATTCAGTTAGAATGAATGCAAAAATATGGAGAACATGAAAAGTCAATATCGACTCTTCCGTTATGTAGATTTGTGGATATTAGGCTACTAGAAAAACGGTCTTTTATATTATGCTAAATTATTCAAAACATCTGCTAAAACATGGAAGTTACTTCGACGTCAAATTGTAAAAAATATGATTCTTGAATTGTCACAAATTTAGAAGTCACTGTATTTCGAATATGTTTTTAGAATGTCTTCATTATCTTGCAGATGCTGCGTCGAAAGATACTGAACGCATCACAGGCACTGAAAGAGAACTTCATTCTGATAACGATGAAGAATTCTAATAATTTTGATTTCAAGATTTAATCCGAAAATTATATGACGATATGCTTTAATTTAAGTTTATTTTAATGAAGTAAATCTGAAATGAATAGTCCAAATTAAAATACGTTCAATAATTGCATGCGTTTTACATCTGATAAATATAAAATCCTAATTGCCACCCATGTTATCTATGCTGTTTGTTCGTCTATTCGGACGGTAGCTGCGAATCTGCCACCATCGGAGCCGTCGTCCTGATCTCCACCATAAGCGCTGTTTTCGTCACGTTGAGCGTGGTAACGGCAGTGTATATCATCGTGACCTGAAACCGACCAGAGGGCTCGTCTTATTACGCGTAACACTAGAACACTGACTCCTGTCCATGTTGAGCGCCATCACAGGACAGAAGGTAGTGAATTGGTTTCTGGAAGCCTCAATATCCGATCTATTTGCTAACAAGCCTGAAGATCTGCTGTGCATTGATGTATCATTCTTAGTCGAAACATTGGCAGACAGTGACTCCACTAGTATTCACCGGTTTCGAGCTGAAGACTTTCACGTCGTCAATTGTTCACGCTCAAGCAGACTTTAATCTAGACCGTTTCCAAGGGTATTGTCCTTCCTTCCGGAAATTTGAAATTCTCTCGAAAATTTTGTCATACTTCATCAACTAACAGCAGTCCCCTAGCTGACTTGCCCTCGAATTTGCCAGTTCCCCCGGTTTTGTCAGTTTCCCCCCGGTGTCCAGTAGTCTAGATTATACACTGCGCTCAAGGTCATCATCCATCGTCAATTCGCTTCTAAAGAATCATGGTGGAATTGTAGCAGTGACCGTCGCTGCTGTCAAATCTTGACGTTGGAGTTCAGGCAGAAAGTTTTGAATTTGCCTGCGTAGAAATTTGTATGAACAAGTCATCATGCGTTGTACTGGTACTCGTGAGGTCCGGGCTGTCAGTGAACAGAGGCGGACTTTGCTTCCAGACAATTCTCAAAATGAAATTTAAAAAGTCTAGTTGCCCAAGCTTAATCCATTTTCTTCTTCTTCTTCTTCTTCTTCTTCTTCTTCTTATTATTATTATTATTATTATTATTATTATTATTATTCCTTCTCATCGTCGTCATTTTAATCTTCTTTGTCTCGCTCCCGTTTCCTTCTCTTGCTTCTCCTCTTAATCTCAGTCTTTTTCTTCCACCGCCTTTCGTCTTTCTTCTTCTCCTCTTTCTTCTTCTTCCTCGTCTTCAACTTTAATCTTCTTTCTCTCATTCTTTTTTTCTTCTGATACTCCTACTCTTCATCTGAATCTTCCTCTTCCTAATCTTCTCATATTTTCTTCTTCTTACTCCTCCTCTTCATCTTTCTTCTTCTTCCTCTTTGCCTGTATTCTTCTTTTTCTTACTCCTCTTCGTCTTAATCTTCTTTTCTTCTTCTTCTTCTTCTTCTTCTTCTCTTCCTCTCATATTTCTTCTTTCTTCTTTCTACTCTTTTTCTTCTCTTACTCCTGCTTTTATTTTTCTCTTTCTCTTCCTTCTAGACTTCCTCCTCCTCCTCCTCCTCCTCCTCTTCATCTGTTTTCTTTCTTCTATTTATTTTCCTATTTATTCTTACTTTTTATTCCTACTTCTCTTCCTCTTCTTCTCTTCATTTTCTTCTTCTTCTTCTCTCACATCTTCTTTCTTCTTCTTCTTCTTCTTCTTCTTCTTCTCCTTCTTCCTCTCGTATTTCTCATTTTCCATCTTTTCCTATTCCCTTTGATTTATTGTCAATCATTGGTATGATGTATGCATTGACTCGTATGCATTGACTACCACTGCTTTCACTGCCACCACTACGACTGCCACTATCATACCACTGTGGCGAACCAGGCCGCGAGGTTCCTACGCCTCCTTAACTCCAGATGGCTCCGCCCGGTTCGGCGCACACGGGGTTTAGACTCACACTAAGGCACGTGGTCGTTCGTCCTAGCTTTTTGGCTTGAATTCAGGCTCCCTTGCTACCACCTGTACCTCGCGCACTACTCTGTACTTCCTTCCGACGTTCCACGCTTAATCCTTTCCTTAAAGCGTCCTTTCACCTCTACGTATCTGGCTCCGTGCGCCTCACGTCTCTACCTGCACACCTTACCTCACTCCGTGCACCTTACCTCTCTCCATGCACATTACCTCTCTCGACACCTTTCGCGCCTCCTTACGCTCAGTGCTTCGCACCGCCCTACACTCAGTGCCCAAGACTGTTTATATTTAATTGCCTTGCTCAGTGCCTCGCACTGCGCCTATCGCGCCGCACCTATATCTCGGTGCCTCGGACCATGCCTATCGTGCCGCTCTTATAGCTCAATGCCTCGCACCGCACCTGTCGCACCGCCCTACGAATCAGTGCCTCGCACCTATCGCACCGCCCTATGGCTCAGTGCCTCGCGCCGCCCTACGGCTCAGTGCCTCTCACGCACCGATCGCATCGCCCTACGGCTCAGTGCCTCCGCACCCTATCTATCTCACCGCCCTACGGCGCTGTGCCTCCGCACCCTTCGCACCGCCCTCCAGCTTAAGCCTCGCACCGCATCTATCACCCAAGCCTCGCACCGCACCTATAGTGCCTCCACCCAGGGTGCTCTGACCTCAGAGTGCTCTACTCAACCTCAGGGTGCTCCAATCTCAAGTGCTTAGCCTCAGGGTGCTCCAATCTCAAGGGTGCTCCGACCTCAAGGGTGCTCCTTGACTGGGTGCCCTCCTAAAGGTGCTCGACTAAAGGTGCTCGAGTGCCCTACCTTTATCTTCAACACATACACACCTTTCTCCTGCCACACGCCGCCTCGGCAATCGGTCGCTCGGGTGCGACCTCTCCTCGGGTGCTCACCCGACACTCTGTCCCTTCCGGGAACACACGCCGCCTCGGCAATCGGTCTTGATCTGTCGTGAGATCGGCTATTTATACGATTTCTGCCGGCTACCAACGCGTGCACTCATTTCACTAGCTCGCACTCACTGCGCTTTCCCTAATGGCGCGTCGCGTGCAATGGACGCCTTCCCTCACTACAGGCGGTCGTTCTATTATTATATTGGACCTCAGCTCTTTAGCATTGATCGCTCGCTCAATCCCACCCTCAGCTATTTATAAATTGGCTACACCACCACCACCACTACCACCACTACCAAATAAAACGCCCTAAGTTTATTCAGAAAACCTGGGCGTGAGACGATTTGATCACGTAGTGCAATCGGCAGAGAATTCCAACTCCGTGGACCAATAGCTTTAAAGGAGCGGTCTCCAATTTTAGTATGGGTTCGGGTGGTGACGACTGTTCGCGTGTCATCAGAACGAAGCCCGAAAAGTCTTTGCGTCGATCGAACCAGTTTACAGTCGTGTATCAGGTATTGAGGAGCCTAACCACTCAGACATTCGTCGACTAAGAAATTGATTTTATAGGGAGTTCGCTGTCTTGTTATGCAGCCAATGTAGAAAGCGAAGAATGGGAGTAATATGTTGCCCGCGTGTCGTTTTGATAATAAAGCGAACTGTCGCCAAGTTGTGATTCGATGATGAGATTTAGTAAGCTGTTACAATAATCGAGTCGAGTACTGACAAAAGAGTGGACCAACGCTTTGACCGTCTCATTCGAGAGTGACGCTATAACAGTTCCGAGTTGCCTAAGCTCGTCGAAACAGCAAGACGCCACCTTGCTGATGTGTTTTGCCATCGACAGGTTTTGTTATGTTATGTTCAAATGTCAATTTATATAGCGCAAAATTCATAGCTGAAGGCCAAAGTCAAGAGCACTTTCATCGAGCATTACTCCCCGATTCCGAATTGATTCATTTCCATATTTCTAATGTCAATCTTATTCAGTGTTGATTCTGCAACTTGCATCTTGCGTCCAAACCAGATCATATCAGTTTTTCCTGGATTGAGTTTTAGCCTATTTCTCACGAGCCATTTACCTACATCTTCTATGCAGTTCGACAGTGCGGACTCAACTTCCGCTGTTTGGACTGGATAGTGACTGTCATTGAGCTGAACGTCGTCAGCGTAGAAATGGGTCTTTAGATGGTGGTGCTTGAGTGCAACATCCTCTAACTCACCAAGAAACACCACAAGGAGCAGCGGTCCAAGGATCGAGTCTTGTGGCACGCCATAGCGCATTTTTGCTGGGCCGGATAGCGTCCTATCGTAGATAACCTTGATAGCCGATCTGTCACTTAAGATTTGATTCATGACAAAGCTTTATCTCGTAGCCCAAACCTCAGCTCAAGCCACTTAGGAAATATTTCGTGGTCGATGCAATCGAAAGCAGCTGACAGATCAATCAATCAATCAATCAATCAATCAATCAATCAATCAATCAATCAATCAATCAATCAATCAATCAATCAATCAATCAATCAATCAATCGATTGATTGATTGATTGATTGATTGATTGATTGATTGATTGATTGATTGAGTGACTGACTGGCTGACTGGCTGATTGATTGATTGATTGATTGATTGATTGATTGAAAGTTGACCCTCCCAGAATTATAAAAACCTCCATTATGGGGGATATTGCATATTATGGTGGGGACTTTAAATCGCCCGTGAGATTCGTTAAGACGTTAAGGGATCGCCGATAAAAGTCAGTAATTTATAACCGATTGTTCCAATTATCCTAATAATCCAAGTTTCCGATTAATCGGTTCGTCGATTACCGATTGTTCCGATTGTCCTAATAATCGGTCAAAAGTCTTGATTAATCAAAAAAGCTCATCAGAAATCCTTTCCTTTCGTCTCCGAAAAAGTCGGATTGACAAGCAAAAAGGCGTAATCGGATTTAGCGTAATCCTGGCATCAACATCATGGGGGAGGATAAAATTTTGTTTACCATATAGCGCAAAACATTGGGATAATTGATACTCTGTCCACCGCCAACTAATTATTGGGGGTCCGCCCCCGCCGTCCCCCTGCCCCGTGTTTTACGTCCCAGGATGAGAATGATGGAAAGGGAATGGCTTTGCTTAAATATATTTCTATATGTTGAATTGCTTTACGATTTGTTGACGATAATTGCAAAT
>CM030832.1:23101281-23181281 GCA_018105865.1 Metaphire vulgaris | reverse complement strand
GGGTTTTAGAACTGGTGCTATAGAAATGCATAATTATTTCGTACCAATAACAGTGGCGGCCGGTGGGTATAAGAAGTGGGTGTTGCATTGTTAGTGAGAAAAATTTAACCCTTAAAATTAGGCTGGAATACTTCTGTTCCAATGTGGTCCTATTATGTGGATAGTCCCTCAGCACGAATATGATTATTTCTTCTTATTCTGGCTAGCTTAAGCTATGCTAAGTAACAGTTGAATCTATGCTGTATAGGTCTAATTAATCAAAAATCATGAATTATTTAAACAAAAATTAAGAATATTTAATAATGGACGAGGAAAGTAGGAACCTTATTTAAGAAGTAAGTCCCTCTGTTCTGTCGCCTCAGCTTCATTTACAGTAAAGAACAGAGCCAGTTAAGGCATGTTGGCAACGCGACGACACCTCCCCGCAGAGAGTTACCCGGTATTCAGTCAGTGTATCGGGAGCCCCGCTCAGTCTCGGCGAGTGTGTGTCGCAACCAGCCCCGGTCGCAACAGTCCAGCGACACAGCCACGCCCACTTCTGCAGGGCAAAATGCGTTCTGTGATGCTCCATTACGGCCTTTGTAGTATATACTCAGCGTGAAATTTGTACTTGTGTCGCAGTTGCTCTGCAACACACATAGTATTACAGAACACTGCAACCGCCGGAGCGCAGTTAAATACTCGAACCTATTCATTTACCTGATCGGAAATTGGCTTTCTGCACCAAACAAAATCCCATATGAAATTATTATTGTTATTGACAAATTGTGCAGCGAAAAATATGGGGTTGAGCTGGGGTTGCGCAACCCAGCGACATGGTCACCGGCCGCCGCTGATCAATAATGCAATTATAAAGTAGATAAGTAGCTCACAGCAAAATAATCGATTTATTTCACATACATGTAAGCCATTTCACTGAAATCATAAGAGAGAGATTTTGCACACGGAATGATAATGCGATTTCGTGCAAACGGCCACTTTTAATTCCGTTTCCTTCAGCAATGAAATTTTCCAGGCGGGGAAATATTCAATACCAATGAAACGGAAGTAGATGTAGCGCACTGAAAATGAAAAACACATATGTGACAATTCAGCGAAAATGTGGTTAAATTTCCGCATATTGGTGCAAAAATCGCATATGCGGAAAAAGGCTGAATATGTGGCGCATTACAACATTTGTTAAACATGCGATCGCATGTGTGATAGTAAAATCGTTTAAAACTCGCAGCCCTAATTTATGTCAATTATGAGAGACGCGTAGCTATCGAAATAGGATAAGACAGCCATAACAGCAATGACGCAGTTAAAGCCAGGCGGTAGTTAGAGGTTAGGCTGGAATAGAGTAGCGCTTGTTGCCAGATGAATACAATCGCTGCGTGTAAGGAGATTTCTATAGAAAATTGTCAATCCGATTTGAAATTCAGCACTTATAAGACGCATATAGTAAGTACCTTGATTGTGCGATATTCTATGATTAACAAAAAACAGGACTAGATTTACAGTCCTATTCCATCCGTAGCGTGATTTAAAGTGACTAAGGAGCATTGTGATGTTGAAACGTCTAGAACGTGTTTGTTCCGAGGTCTTCGAGGTAAGCTGGTGGTCATTAAATTCCTGTTGGGTGAGTGAAGTTTAAAAGATGGATATAGGTGTCATTTGTGCAAAGCTAAGAGAGAAGTTTGAAAATGAAAGGATATATGTTTTTAATTATTTATAAACAATTTCTCGAGCGCAGTAAAGAAGGCTAAGACCTACAACAAAGGCGCATTGACATATATAATTTAAATCCTATTTTAAATAGGTGTGTTTTAAGTTCTTGAAGAAAGGATTCTGGAGAGACGGCTTCCGACACAACGTCAGGTAACGAGTTCCACAGTATTGGATTCCCTTTGGAGAATGACCTTTCTACAAACTAGGAGGTCTTTGACGGAGGAGGGACAAGCAGTAGGACTCGACGACTCGACCGAAGCTTCATTCTCGATTCGTTCGACGTCGTTCACTGCACCTGCGCAGTCAGATATTCTGGGCAGTGTGGGTCGTAAAGAGCTCGAAAAGTGAGCCAACAACGCTTGTAAACAATACGTTGTCGAACGCGTAGCCAGTGGAGGCGATCTCTCAGCAGTGGCGTGACGTGGTCATTCCAGCGACAGCCGAAGACCACTCGTGCAGCCAGATTCAGCACGGACTAAAGTCGATTTAGCTTGCTTTCCGGTAGGCCTAGCAAGACACTGTTACAGTAGTCCATTTTTGACAAGACGAGGGCCCGTACAAGCTGAGTGGCCGCACTCACCGTTGGGTATCGCCGAACCAGCTTGACCCTCCGTATCTGGTAATGACAGCATCGGATAATGTTGTTGATGTGCGCATCAAACGATAGCGTTTCGTCCAAAAGCACACCTAAGAGACGCACGCTCGCCACAGGAACAATAGTAGCATCACCAACGGTGACAGGGATTCGGCTCAACAGCTTTCTTCTTCTTGGAGTGCTGATCCAGAGGAATTTCGTCTGGCCTGGATTAAAGGCCAGACGATTTTCTTCTGTCCAGCTGATGATTGCAGATATGCAATTCGTGAATGACATCTGAAGTCGCTCTGTGTCCGACGGCGTGCACGAGGAATAAATCTGCCCGTCATCAGCATAGGTGTGGGATGACAAGCCAAAAGCCTTGATGATTGAGCTAATGTCCGCAACGTATAAGATGAAAAGTAAGGGCACAGGACCGATCATTGCGGGACTCCATGGTGGACCTGGCTCTTCTGGGACATTAGTCCATTACACCATACAGCTTCTGTTCTTCCGGTGAGGTAGCTCCTCATCCACTGAAGTGACTGACCTGACAGTCCATACGATGTATCGAGCCGACGGATGACAATCTGATGATCGACTGTGTCAAATGCAGTCGAGAGATCGAGCAGGCAGAATATAGCGTGGAGTCTAAGGTAAGGTAATTTTGTCAGACAGGTTTCTTGACCTTACTGGTGCGAACTGGCAATAGATATGTTTAAAATTAGTTTTCTCCATGTCTGACACGCTACACAGCAGATGTTGGAGGACGTCGTTGCCATAGGCAACCAAAATTGATGCTGAAATGTCCGGAATGTGTATGTTTCGAGGTCTTTGAGGTACGTTGGTGGTCATTGGGCGAGTACAGATGGATATAGGTGTCACTTTTGCAGAGCTTATAAGAATTTTGAAAAAGAAAGGATATATTTGAGATTTATAGCAGAATATAGCGTAGAATTATCAAAGAATTTAGCAATGTACGTAGTTTTCGGCCTACTTGCTGTTGCAATACCGGTTCCCGTCAGACACTGGCGTAGCGTAGGGGAGGGTGGCCTCTCTGGGTGCAACATTTTTGGGTGCGCAAAATTCCAGGTGAAACCATAGAAAAGCGCAAATAATTAAAAAACCTCATTCATAGCACACAGGTATAGATAAAATAGTCTGTACTACAATCGGCAGAGGTGAAAACCTGCTTTACCTGTTAAGACTTTAACCCATTAATGGGTTTTTATCTTTTTATTTTAAGTCTGACATACAATATACTTTAGTATTCAGTGATAGAACATCAAAACTATTATTAGTTTTAAATAAATTTCATGCATATTGCCAGATTTTAATTTTGAAATTGCGTTCCACTTGTGGAACATTGGGCACTTTCGTTACATAATTTTGGTAATATTGAATTTAGATTGAATCAAAGTGGCTGATCATAGCAGTTGTGGAATAATGTTTCATTTTCTGTAAAAGCAACATATAGAAACATGACAGATATAACCAATACCTCAAATAATTGTCTTTCAAGGTCAAACTTTGGCGGATTTATCTGCAGGCAGCAGTTTAGCATTCGCGTAATGGAGTTAGGTAAGGATTTCATCAAAGTGAATGCGACTCATTGCACTTGAAATCAGCTAATTTCGTAAAACATTTTCACTGCTCCAATACAGTCTTCCTCTAGGCACGTTACTGTAACCAGATATCAACAATATTGCCACATCTTTCAGCTATTTGACACCAACGGTAAATGATGACCTGGGATCTTTCTCGTTGGATTAGAGTGTTGATGAATGTTCTCAACTATAGTATTGTCCCAAAATAGCTCGAAGTACCGTAGTCTGTCATTATCACCTTTCAGGATTTGAGCTGAGAGATGATCAGCGAATGGTCTCACTCCACATCCTTCTTCACTGCTATCCTCACTGTCACCTTCACTTTCACCATTTACAGGTGGCATTATAAAATCTTAGGCATTTAGGACATTTTCCTTTGTAACATATCCAAAACCTCGTTGACACACACCAATCAGTAGGTAATACAAGCATACATATTAAAACTTCTAGTTATTAGTGAAATATTGTCACCGAATGTCTTTCAGGACGTCACATAAGAGTTAGCAATGGAACTCACTATGCAAATTCGACGACCGATTTTGGTAACCCAAGTGCCCAATGTTCCAGAAGTGGAACATATCAGTCAAACAACTATTACACGCGGACTTCCATTTAAATTAGTTTACTTTTAATTAAGTAATTACTATAGCCTTCTAAACATCAAAATAGAAGCAATAGATTTTTAAAATATTGCTTACCGTTTTTTTTCTGACTACAGGTAAGTGAGACATTTTCTAATACCGACATTAAATTCGGAAAAATATTCAGAAAAATTATAATTATCGCTCAAACGGGGTAAAACATAAGTTAAACAATAAATAGCAGCATATCTGTTACCAAAAGATCACTTTAGAGAATAATATAGTGCATGACTACAGAATTATACAATTTTTAATCTAGTGTTCCACAAGTGGAGCATTAGGTACAAATGGGTTAAAACGTTTTTGGGAGAAAAGTAAAAGTTGGATGTGCAAATCCCTTCTTTACCCCAAGAGCTTCCAACCCACGCCATTCCACCGCCGTCAGAGCACCTAAATTAAACAACGTCGAGCGCGGTTAGTACTTGGATGGGTGGTTCTAGTCGTTGGACCGGCGGACAACCATGCCGCATATCGCCTAATTGCCGATAAGTTGGAAGCAACATTAAAATTGCGAAGGCATAATGCTGGTCTAGAGGAAGAATTGGTAAATTAACATAGGGGTCTGTATTAATAGCGTATAAGCCACTTGCGGCGCTGCTTGCCTAGAATACTGTATGAAAATCAGAGCCGCGCCTTAAGCTCGATCCACTACCTTTACTTTCCAATGTTCCTCTTATTTGAGCAATAGCTACAAATGGTATTCAATCCTAATTATTCTTGGTTGCTGTAAGGCAGCGATTTTCCACTCTGTACCCTGACGGGAGTCAATTAATTATTGCACTTTTTCAGGAATTAATAGCTAGCCTGAAGGACAAGCCACAGACACACAGACTTGAATCTGTCACTTTGCACCAGTTGCTAATTTTAGCCAACAAACAACGTAGTAGCTCATACTTTTTATTAGCGCATTCTCAACCTTGACTGGTCTTCAATAGGTGGCGTCGCTACACTTTGGAATTCGAAAGAAAAACGCAAATAGGTGCGTTTAATAATAATATAGTTTTAAGTGGTTTAGGAGGCTAATTAAGCCTGTGTGAAAACCACTAAAGTAACTCTACGCATTCAATAACCTAGTTTTTCGAGATAGCCTTTGAATCCGTTTACTGTTTCAACTGTCACTTCCCACCTCGTCCAAACTGTTCCATTTGTCCAAAACCCTTGCACTAAAACTTTTTCTTTCTTGCATTTTTCTTTCTTGCATCCAGCCTCTGCTTGAACAATTTGCATTTGCGACCTCTTATGCCAATGTAAAGAATCGATCGTATGGCACAGTGGTTCTCAACCCGTGGTCCGCGGACCAAAAGTGGTCCGCGAGAGGGGGTCTAGTGGTCGGCGGCAAATTCTGAAAAACGTTAATAAAAAAAGACATATATTTTCCATATCAGTGGCAAAACGAAGAAGGTTTAGGGGTTAACCCCCGCCCATTGGGTGCCATTCCACCACCGTCAGAACACATAAATTAAACAACGTCGAGCGCGGTTAGTACATGGATGGGTGGTTCTAGTCGTTGGGCCGGCAAACAACCATGCCGTATATCGCCTAATTTTTAGTTGTATCATCTAGATAGTTCAAGTGAGATTTACTAGGGCAGTGGTTCATAGACCCCTTTGCCTCGCCGACCACTTTTGAAGATCAAAAATTTCTTGGGGACCACCTAAAAATTGAGAAGAATCGCGACAAGCAAAAGATCATTGCGTATGATTTTCGCCCCTCGCCAGTGCCACGACGAGCAAAAAGGTCGTCACTTTACTTAATTGTGCTGCTTCCTCTAAAAAAAACGAATGAATAAATGAATGGTTTTAGATTTTTTCAATTATAAACCGCGATCATCCGGTATTCATTCGTAGACCCACCAACAACTGATTCGATTCTATTTAATTTTAAAATAGTACTCATTTTTGCATAGCATCTGATTGGATGACCATACTGTCGATTAATCGGATAAATATGCTCTCAATTTATTTTAATGAGCATACTTTCAATTGTTTTGTTATGTTAGTTCAAGAATTTCTTATGAATGACCAAAGAATGAAGTTGTCATTTTGGATTTAAGACTTAGATGCAACCGAACCATGGACTACTCAAAGTTTCGTCGAAGAAGTTTCACAGTACTGCAAGCTTCCTACATTCTGCATTGTGGAAGTCAGTTTGAACTTCCGATGAAATATACCGCAAGCAACCCCACAGATCGCGATTATTTGTTCTACTGTCAAGATTCTTGTGCAATTCCATGGAACAGAAATCCTCCGCCAAACATAAAATGCAGGATTTTTAGAATAGACAGCAGGGACACTCCTCCAGGATTTGCGAGACTGATGATTGATAAAAACAATATGGACGATACACCGACATACTACCATCGACCACCTATACTAAAGGAAATAAGCACAGGTGGCCCATCAATGAAAAGACAACTACTATATAAAAATGAAGTTCCGACATACTTAAGACAAGATGGCTATGGTCCATGTTTAGACCGAGTATTTTCAGTTTACTGTCCGTATTGGCCACTTGAAGCCGAAGAATGGAGAAAGCGAAAAAGATTTCATGGATGGCCGAATGAGAAATTGATCGCCAGGATAACAAGAGGCGGTTGTCATTTTGTGTCTAAACTTCGTACATGGAGCACTTGTGACGACACAGAATGGAGATTCTCATTTTCAAAAGCGGAACTTCTTTTGATTCACAGTTGGACGAAACTGCAGAAGCTCGTTTATCACAATATTCGAGTATTAAAGAAAGATACATCATTGTATTGCAATGATGATGAACAAGAAAATTTACAAACGTACTATTTCAAGACGCTCATGCTATGGGCTTGCGACGAATTGCCGCCAATATTTTGGAGTGAACAAAACGTGCAAAAATGTGTAAATGTATTGCTTTTTCGGTTTCGCAGATGTCTGGATGAGAAATACTGTCCGAGTTATTTCATTCCTGAATGCAATTTAATGAGCAATTTGAGATATAAAAAAGAATTTGGAGGAAAATTTCAATTACTGCTGAATCAATATCAACAAAACCCACTTGAAATCGCACTTTATTCGATTGACATAGGCCTACTAGGTTTTAATAAGTCATTCGATTACGTGTGTCTTGATTCATTGTCGAATTTATTTCCGATAAATATAGAATTAAATGGACGATTTGGCAAATATTTGTCTGAATGTGAATGGATTTTACCGGGAATGAAAAATATTCACGCAGCAGTAGAAGCACATCTTCGTTTAATGTCCATCAACAATGTTACCTCAAGAAAGGAAAGCAAAGACTATGTTGTCTGTTTTGAAAATTTGGAATGGGCTTTGAGTCAAATCAATCATCCTGTTTGTTATCTTAATATCAGTTCTGACCTCTCAAATGACGAAAGCTTTACTGAAATTTTACTTCGGAAACAGCTAAGAAACTCAGTTTGTGTCTATCGTCGATGTCTTCTAGAACGTCATGAGGATGAAGCCTTTAATGCGAAGTTAAAAATCTTGCCACTGCTTTGCACTGCGTCTGCTTACCGGGCAAATATCTTCTTCACAGCAATGAAATCTTACCACGAATCTCTAAACGAAATCAATAAATGTTTTGACCTCGTTAAAAATAAGGAGACTATGTATATTAATTTAACCCCAGGTGTATGGCGTTCGCTCGTACCAATCTTGATTTGCAATAGTTTATCACAGATGTATGATGAACATTTACAAGTTATCCTTGGATTTGCTACTTTGCACAGAAATATCTCATCTTCCGAATCGCCGATTTCCTCAAATGCGCACGAAGTATGTTTAAAACTGGACACCTGGGAATTTCTGAAATACCTCTACATTCAATGCCAACACAAATTGTCTCTCAAACCTATGATCGCTGCTCATATCGCCGACACAACTTCCAGTCAAGTTCAAAAGAGCTTGTTTCACTTGGTTCAAAATGATATTTTTAGCGCAGCGATACTCTTTGCCGCATTACGACAGAGCAGGGCTTATAAGACTCCTCTAGAGGGCATTCATATACCCTATCGTGATAAAGCGCTAGAATATTTACTCTCCTTTGAGAATTAGCCTCTACATGTAGACCTTATATATTATACTGTGGCATACCGGGCCTATCGAGGTTCCTACGCCTCCTTAACTCCAGAAGGCTCCGCCCGGTTCGACGCACACGGGGTTTAGACTCACTCTAAGGCACGTGGTCGTTCGTCCTAGCTTTTTGGCTAGAATTCAGGCTCTCTTGCTACCACCTGTACCTCGTGCACTACTCTGTACTTTCTTCCGACGCTCCACGCTTAATTCCTTCCTTAAAGCGTCCTTTCACCTCTACCTATCTGGCTTCGTGCGCCTCACCTCTCTACCTGCGCACCTTACCTCATTCCGTGCACTTTGCCTCTCACCGTGCACCTTACCTCTTTCCGTGCACCTTACCTCTCTCCACACCTATCGCACCGCTCTACGCTCAGTGCCTCGCACCGCACCGCCTTACTCTCAAGTGCCTTGCACCGCACCGCCTTACTCTCAGTGCCTTCGCAATGCACCTCTCTCAATGCACCTTCGCACTGCACCTCTCGCAATGCACCTTCGCACTGCACCTACGGCGCTTCTTCCAAAGGTGCACTTAATCTCAAGGGTGCTTCCTTAACCATAGGGTGCACTCTTCCTACGGGTGCATAGGGTGCATAGTGCACTTTTTTATTCGTTTATTTATAGACGCATCCGTATCAAAGACGATGAGCGTCTGCTAAACTATGTACAGCTCCACAGGTTTAGGACCCAGGTTACTAAAATTATATACACAGTATTTATATTTACAGAGTTCGACTATTAACAAGTGTCTGGGGTTGGGAGGCGTCACAGGTGATGCCGCGAGCCGGCTACCCAACCTAAAAACCTGCGTGCAAGAAGTAGGAGGTAGGTTTACCCGATGCTCTGACCAGCAAAGGGAGTTTTCTCTCCCCCTGTGACGCATTTAGACTAGGGGCATACAGTTCGAAATTCTTTCGTCTTCAGCTCGTTGATGTTTTCCTTCTTCTTTCTTCTCGCAGATCTTTCTTCTTGCTCTTTTCCTGATGTTGTTCCTCTTCTCCGTGTTGTTCGTCAGATGTTGTTGACGGTCGTCTTCTTTCTCTGGTTTAACGGTACGAGAGCCACCGTGGACACTGGGCACCCTCTCGTTTAACGGTACGAGAGTCATCGTGGACAACTGGGCACGCGTCTTTCAACTTACAGTCGCCTTTTAGACTCGTCTACGTAACGGTAGCGGTAGACGGCGTCTATGCAACACGGGTTGCTCAGCACTATCCTTATATGCACTTTTATGGACTTTCTTACCATCACACGCCGCCTCGGCCATCGGTCCTGATCTGTCGTGAGATCGGCTATTTATACTATTTCGCCGGCCAAGAAGAAGGGGTTACTACTCACTGACTTGCATGCGCTTCGCTTTCTCTAATGGCTCGCCGCATGCATCTAATGCTCTCTCTCTCTCTCACTACACGTGGTCATTCTATTATTATATTGGGCCTATCGGGCCTCAGCTCATTATTATTAATGGCCTGCTAAATCCTTAACTATGGCTATTTATAAATTCGTCACACCACCGTCTTATTGATATTAGTTTTGAAAATAATAAAGAAATTCGCTGAAATATTGACACGTGCAATGGAATTTAAACAGACTTGGCTTCACCAATTTCTTATCAGATCTTACGCAGACTGAAACTAGATGTTTTGAAACTAAAACATTGCCGGAAACAGGCATTTTATTAGTGAAATCATATAAGTTTATTTTAATTTCTTCAACACTGCAAATAGTTTATACTGCAGACTTTCTCCCAAATCATCTGGATATTTTAAATGTCTTCCATCAGGATATTACGTGAGCACACCTGACTCATTGAAGAATGTTATGGTTTATTACAGGGGCGTAACCAACGAGGCTCGGAGTTAACCCTTCCAGTTTGACCAACCAAAATGCAGTGCGTATTTTTATTCGGTGGGTGGAGGGCGCAGAGTTGTCCAAGGGTTGGGTTAACCCATGGGTTGGGTTGGGTTGAGTCGAGTTGGGTCCAGATTGTTAAACAATTTATGAGTCATTGGGTTGGGTTGGGTTTCGTGAGTTTATACCTTTTAACCGAATTCAGGACGTTTCATCTCAGTACGATTAATTTCAGGACGATTCAACGCGGACGATTCATATCAAGGACTATTCATCTCAGGACGTTTCATCAGGAGGACTAATCATCTTAGGACTATTCATCTCATGACTATTCATCATCCTAACCCTAACCCTTATAACTTTATCCGAGATAAATGATGATTTCACACTTTGACTGTAACTTATACATTTTGGGAAAGCGAGAGTGAAAACAGCGAAGAAAGTGGCTAGACTATGTCCGGGTGCGTCATAGATATTTTAGATACTGTCATTGACCGCAAAAATAGAGATCTATTTCAATTTATGTAAATAATTACAACAGCGGGACGTGGCTAGGGAAAATATTTTAAGCTAAATTATAATTGGAAAATCCCATATGTGGTATGTATGAACCAGTTTTGCGAGAGAGATGCTCATTTCACACGAGATGCATGTACAGTAAGTACTGAAAGAATACATTTTGTGAAAAGCGTCGTTCCGATTTATAATGTGGAGAACATACAGTAGGGCAGAGATTGTAGTTAGTGCCCTGCCTGAAGTTGTCTAGGTTAAATTTTAATTAGATTAGAATTACGGTTCCATCGAACGCAGAAACATCCCAAAAATTTTAATAAGGTGATATTTGGATTTTATAAAGGAATATGTGTAGAGTGTGAAATTATTCAAGAATTTAGTAATAACTTATGCTTATTGTTTGAATTGTATTGCAGTGTTATTGACATAATCAATCGTTTATTCCTAATGTTGAGTAAGAAATAAAGGACGTGATTGTTTGATTGATTGACTGACTGACTGACTGATTGATTGATTGATTGATTGGTTGATTGGTTGATTGGTTGGTTGATTGATTGATTGATTGATTGATTGATTGATTGATTGATTGATTGATTGATTGATTGATTGATTGATTGATTGATCGATTAATAAAGTGTCATGGCGCAGGAGCGCAGCTAGGGTGTCCGGCGTCCTGCGTCCTGGGACAAAATTTACTGATGGCGCCCCGCCCTCGATCTTAGGAAAAACCGTGGCAAGCAAAAAAGGTCATCGCTATTGATCATAAGTTCAAAAGGACAAAAAAAGAAGATCGTCACAACTATATTGATGCTTCTTGTTACTTTTTTCCTACAGTCATCTGGTTTAATGTTGTGTAGCGAATTATTACTCATTAATATGGTACGAGATGATACCCTAATTCCGTGTCGAAATTACCAGATCAATTCAATGCATCATTTAGGATGGGGAAAGCAAAATAAATGGGAAAAAATACAACTAAAGGAGAAATGCGTTTGACTTGTCAACCAATTGACTTGGTTTGTGATAAGAAGATGGTAGTTTCAAATTTTCAATCTGTCCTTAGCTTGTTTAGCTAACTTATTCACCGTAAAGGAAACGTAGATATTCGTTCTCTTCCGCTAGTCTGATTCTCCCCCTTATAGTGGTCCGACATTCTCTACATACCTGGATTTGGAATTGGGTACAAAAGTATTTGCGTTGAGTTGGACAAACAGCGCCGACAAGTTTGACTCGTATAAAGCGGTCTAAAATTCGCATCCAGTAGTCCTCCTAACCAGATCCGTACACTGAGGAAACACCATGCATTGCCTTCTCTATTAGTCTTGCTTGAATTCCTGACATTCACAGGGCAGCTCTTTGTCTGCCCTGCTTCACATCACACTTCAAACCGACGGAATTGCCATGTATATTATTAGTTATACAATATACACTATATATATATAATTAAATATATATATATATAGTGGCGTAGTTAAGGGTGTTTCTGGGTTAACAAACCCCCTGGGCACCGACGAAAAATTTATTTTTTAAATGTGTTTCCGTGCAATTTTAATTTTCGGACGCGATTTTGGGGGTCAAACCCCCTCTTTTTGCTTGTCAGCACCTGAAAGGAAAAATTTTAGAAGGAAAGAAATAGGATAGATACATAGGATGATCTTTTTTGCTTGTCAATATTTTTCGAAATTTGGTTACGGTCAAAAGTAAAAACCAACCCCCTTCCGGAAATCCTGGCTACGCCACTGTATATATATATATCTATAATATTAAGATCCTTATCTGTATGTCTCTCTGTCTGTTACCTTCAAGCGTTCTGATTGGTTGACTATTGGTAGGCGGTTTAGTCCTTACGTCGCGATGCATTGGCGGGCGAGCGTTGACTATTGGTAGACGGTTTAGTCCTTACGTCGGTGGGCGAGCGTTGACTATTGGTTTAGTCCTTACGTCGCGATGCGTTGGTGGGCGATGTTCGAAGACGACGTTGCTATAGGTAACCAAACGGTTTAGTCGAAGAAGCGTTTGACGAAGCGTACGTTCAATTGTTCATTGCAGCGTCATATTGTGTACAACGTCGAGATGCGTTGGTGGGCGTAGCTTGAGGAAGTTGCGCAATTTTAACGTACACAAAAAGTACGCGTACAGCGTCACAAATGGTCACAGTTGCGTGATTTTAACGTACATAGGCCTAATTATATACACTGGTCAACAAATTTTATGCAAGTTTTTGTTTCCTCTACAAATTTTGGTGAAACTAATAGATTTTGACTTGCTGAACACAAATATGTAATTAGAATTTCTGTATCACGTAAGGTTTTTAAGAAATCGACAATTTAGCATTTAGTATTGTAACGTCTTCTGCAACATAATCCTACAGAAGGATCTAGGCAATAATGACAAGACATGAGAAAATTAGAAATGTTTTGCTGTAGATTTTCGTTTGTAGTCACTGTCCTGTGCTTCACGTATCAGTGACCAACAGTAGTCTCCGAGAATAGACGGACTCCACTTTCCCTGGTAGCGTTTCTCGATGCTGGCAATGTCTTTGTGAAATCTTTCACCATGTTCATCACTGACGGCGCCGAGATTGTCCGGGAAGAAGTCCAAGTGAGAATGAAGGAAGTGTATCTTCAGTGACATGTTGCATTTCATTGCCTTGTAAGCTTGTAGCAGATTTCCAACTTGTTCAACATAGTTTGGCGCCTTGTAGTTGCCCATAAAGTTAGCAACAACATCCCTGAAGGCTGTCCAGGCAACATGCTCGGCACCCTGCAGAAGGCCCTCAAAGTGACTGTCCTTGAGCATCTCTCGAATCTGTGGGCCAACAAAAACACCTTTTATTTTAGCATCACTGGTGCGTGGAAACCTCTGTCGTAAGTATGTAAAGGCTTCACTTTCTTTGTTCATTGCTTTGACAAAGTTTTTCATTAACCCAAGTTTGATGTGCAAAGGTGGGAGATAAATGTTCTTCGGATCAACGAGAGGATCATGTTTAACGTTCTTCTGTTCTGGAACCAAGTCCCTGCGAGGTGGCCAGACCTTTCTCACATAATGTGAATCTCTAGCTCGGCTGTCCCACTCGCAAAGAAAGCAGCAGTACTTGGTGTAGCCTAGCTGCAGACCGAGTAGAATTGCAACAACTTTCAGATCTCCACATATATTGCAGTTGTATCTCGAGTATTCTGTGTTTCAATAGCAGCTGCATGTTCTCATAATATGTTTCCTTCATGTAAGCAGCATGTCCAATGGGTACTGAAGGGTATGAATTTTTCAGCAAAACAGCCTTTAAAATTAACAACGAAGAGTCAACAAAAAGTCGCCATTCGGATGGATTGTGCTTACAGCCGAAAGCAGAAAGCAATCCATCAATGTCAATGCAAAAAGTAAGACTGTCGATTTTTTTGAAGAATCGAGTCAAGTCTTCATGCCGTTTACGAAATACTGAAATTTTTTGTAACTGGAGAGCAGATTCCATCCTTGCAACCTAGATCCAAGCAATTCTGCTTGATTTTTTGACAAATCAAAGTCTCTGACCAGATCATTGAGCTCTGCCTGAGAAATCAAATGAGGATTGCTGGATGCCGATGGCTCAAACTCTGGGCCTTCCGTAGCTGAATCATCAACTATCTGCAGCATTTCATCTGTCTTTGCATGCTTGTCCTCGTCCTCCAGTGTCCAAAACTCGGGGGTTGGAACAGGAAGACTCTCGTCGTGTGGAACTGGTCTCATTGCCGAGGCAAGGTTAGGATACTCAATAGACTTCCTATTCTTTGAAGAAAATCCTGTAACATTCGTCATGCAGAAATAGCAATCCGTTACATGATTATTCTGCTCCCTCCATATCATTGGTATGGCGAATGGCATGGATGGACGCTTACCTGCAAGCCAAGCTCGCAGACTGGTAGCACAAGATGAACAACATATATGAGGTGCCCATACTTTGTCCTGGTCGCCAATTTTGCATCCAAAGTATAACTCATATCCTTTCTTTATGATTGCTGTCATACTCCGCTTCTGTGATTTCAACGTAAACTCTCCACAGATGTAGCAGAACGTGTCACTGCTATTGCGACATCGATGCGACATTTCAGAAACTTTAATTAAATTAGTTAATATATTCAATTCACAGCCTTTAACTAAACAGTTATATCTCATCAAATAGAAAGACTGCAGCTGCTTCCTAGTGCTGCTTGGTATTTATATAGGACTGCGTAACCATAGGAACAATACATGCTAGGCATGTAGTCTTGAAGACAGGTTTGGGCGCGTCTGGGCATGTCTGGACATGCCTAATTATAATAATTTTCAAAATCCATGTAGTTAAGTGAGCCAGCAGTGCATATTACGTCTGTTATGGCGGTCACATAAGATTCTTGCCTAACCTGACGACCCATAACTCAGATAACTCTCGAAAACCACGATTTTAAAATTCTTATAATTTTAAAATTTAAAATCAGCTTTTTCTCAAAAAACTTACGTGATAGGAAAATTTCAAAATTATTCCTGTAATCAGCATGACAAAATCTACCTGGAACACCAGAAATTGCACAGGAAACAAAAACCTTGTTGACCAGTGAATTATTACGTGGTGCAGAGCTTGGTTAGGTGGCGTATGTACAGTACATCATTGAAATGTTGTTCAGCATGAATTCAATGATTGGGTATTAGGTATAGGTATTGGATTAGTATTATCCTGCACTGCGAGCGAAGCGAGCGCGAGCGAACTGAGCATATTTCTAGTATATATATATATATATATATATATATATATATATATATGACCTTGCGAAAAGTCAACGGGACATTAATCTGACAAGTCTGAAGAAGAACAATGGTGTGGATTTCATGACTTCAGTAACTAGAACTGACTCCGGGATGTTTTGATCTGAATACAAAATGTGTAGCAATAGGTCTTCAGTCGAGTACAAATAATATACTTTAAGAGAAACTCAATCAATTTTCTTGACTGTTTGGAAATAAGCCTACGGTCGAAGACCAACATCAATCATCAGCGTCAGTCTGTGAACTACTCTGGTGTTATAAAAAGTATAGACCCGTGCTGTAATAATGATAATGATGATGATGATGATGATGATGATGATGATGATGATGATAATAATAATAATAATAATAATAATAATAATAATAATAATAATAATAATAATAATAATAATAATAGAAAGATACTGCTTCGCTCGCGCTCGCTTCGCTCGCAGTGCAGGATAATACTAAAACCCAATCATTGAATTCATGCTGCTGAACAACGTTTCAATGATGTACATACGCCACGTAGCCACGCTTTGACGCTGCAACGTACGCTTCGTCAAACGCTTCGCGTCACCGTTCGCTTCGCGTCGCCGTTCGCTTCGCGAGTTGTACACACTATGACGCTGCAACGTACGCTTCGTCAAACGCTACGCGTCGCCGTTCGCTTCGCGTCGCCGTTCGCTTCGCGTCGCCGTTCGCTTCGCGAAGCCTAAGGTTCCAGAACGACCAATAAGAACGCTCACCCAGCCAACCAATCAGAACGCTTGAAGGTAACAGAGAGAGACATATAGAGCAAGGATCTTAATATTATAGATAGATTCTTCTGTCGCACTCGGCGATTTCTCGCCTACTCATTCGATAATTCAACGCTGCCTCTGGGTCGTACACGAATAATTGGCCGTACGTTGGTGTTGGTGCCGCTACGCCTGGTTGATCGGGGTCTGTAACCAAGCAGAAGTCGCTAAATGATACACTTCGCCACTGATTTTGAAACAGTAAGGCCCTGTGCCTGGAATGGGAACCGATTTTGCGCCGAAACTGGCGAATGCATTGGCGTTATTGTACTGCCGAGTATGTTCTCGGAAATTGTTCGAGTCTCGACTGTTGCATGTCAGTAACGTTTTAAATGCCTCGGGGTAAGGTGACATCGGTGGTGCGAGAATTTTTCCATCTCGACAGCAGCAGTGCAGTAAATTCAAAACTTCTTTTTCCCATTCGAAATGTAATCCAGTGCAAAATCTGCGATATACGCAAGCCACTGTCATTGGGCCCAAATTATGGGGTTCAGCTGTAATGGTCGCGTTTGCTGTGCCACTTACCGCTGCTCGAAACAGATTACGACGATTCAGCGCAAGTCGTTGATGCCTCAATCGATCGGATTCCAATCGAGCTTCCCTTTGTTGCGGTGTTTCTCTCGCTCTCTGTCTGGTCACTCTTTCTAGCATCACATTCAACCGTTGCGATCGATATTCGACATTTTCTTCAGCGCGATTGGCTGCATGTCTTTCTCGATCAGCTGCGAGTCTCCTTTGGCACTGTTGTTCGGTTTCAGCTTCTCGTTTTCTTCTGGCTGCCAATGCTCTTGCTGAATTTCCACCACGACTCGCCATTACTATTTATACTCAATTCGATTGCGCAACGTTCGTGCCAAGCTCTGCGCCACGTAATAATTAGGCCTATGTACGTTAAAATCACGCAACTGTGACCATTTGTGACGCTGTACACGTATTTTTTGTGTACGTTAAAATGTACGTTAAAATTGCGCAACTTCCTCAAGCTACGAACAATTGCTACCAATAGCAACGTCGTCGCACGCCCACCCCTCTGACGCTGCTTCCTCAAGCTAAGAATAATTGTTACCAATAGCAACGTCGTCGCACGCCCACCCCTCTGACGCTGCAATGACTCAACTAAACCGTGCTAAACGTACGCTTCGTCAAACGCTTCTTTGTCAACCAATGAGAACGCTTGAAGGTAACAGACATACAGAATAAGGATCTTAATATTATAGATTATTATTATTATTATTATTATTATTATTATTATTATTATTAGAATTAATATATCGTCGCAGCAGACGACAAAAGTCAAACGCAGCTTAACAAAGTCACTTGAATTATATGTTAAACAATTGGGTCGTTGCATTGTAAATGGATGAAACAGCAGAGTTAACGTTTATTAACTTTCCCTGGCAATGAATTACATAGATTCGGATTGACAATTGAAGGTATTAGAGAACTTGGAAGCCTTGACTGGAGATGGAGCGAGAAGCTGAACATGACTGCTTGACGTAAGTCCAGAGCAACAATCAATCGATGGCATTATTGATGTTGTTCAAAACAAATAGAATCGTATGATAGGATGGCGATCGGAGTTTAATCAACTGTGATGTTTCCTGCTGATTATATTTAATAATACACATTTCAAATGACAAATGATTGAATTGCTGATGCAGCTAAATAATGGTGTTTCTGTATACCGGTATATATATATATATATATATATATATATATATATATATATATATATATATATATTCTATTCTGTTCTGTTCTGTTCTTTAGCCATCCTCGAGACGAGGTTGGGCTACACTATGTATCACATTTCTCCATGTCTGTCGTTCTTCTGTTTTCCGAATCATGTTTTGAAACGAGAGTCCAGTCCATGTTTTTATGTTATCTAGCCAGGCTGTTCTTGGTCTTCCATGATGACATTATTGGCATATATACATACATATATATATATATATATATATATATATATATATATATATATATATATATATATATATAATGTCTCCCATTGCGTCTTAGTGTGAAGAAATTCATCGCTGTCTTTACAGTGTAAATAACATCATTTAAATATAATGCAAATTAATTTCATACGCGTCGAATGCTGTACAAAACCCAATAAGTGCGAGTTGCACAAATTCTTCTCACTTGAACTATATGTTAAAAATAATTGCATTGTTAATGGATAAACTTTGTTAACTTTCCCTGGCAATGAATTACATAAAATTGAATGGACAAGTGAAGATAGTAGAGAACTTGGAAGTCTTGACTGGAGATGGAACGAGAAGCTGAACATGACTGCTTGACGTAAGTCCAATCCAACGATCAATCGATGGCGCTATTGATGGCGTTGTTCAAAAGAAATAGAATCGTTTGCACTTTTAATCAGCTGTGGAGTTCCCTACTGATTATACTTAATAATGCACATTAAAAATGATTTCATCGCTGATGCATATTGGTGTTTCTGCGTATAATTATGTCTCCATCCAGTTGCGTCTTAGTCTGGTGGAAATAACATTTAAATCTATGCAAATTAATTTCGCACGTGTCAAATGATATGCAAAACCTAATAATTGCAAGCTGCACAAATTCATCTTATACAGGACGATTTCGGAGTTTCGTGGATTCATTGACTGTCGACGTAGAGGGCTTGAGACTCAGAACATCTCTCTCATCGTCCGTTGGTCGATATTAACAGCGATCCACAATGGTGAACGGACTCAAACGTCTTTGGCCGATGGTTCTCATTGTGGCCATTCTTTTGTCTCCGATAATTGCGATGACAAGTGAGTTTCAAACGCTGGCGAACGTTTATTTAGAATCATCAATTTAATAAATAACAGAAGTCAAAATTATATTTGACAAAAACTGATTTGATAACGCTCTAAAACCGGAGTCGGCGTTTCAGTTAGGAACTGATCGCATGCAAAATAATTAATTAGTCATCGCAGCACAGTTTGAGAAATTTTGCTGTCTTTCAATCATAGACCTCTTAAAGTAAGGACTGACGTCTGCCATGCTAGGGTCCGTGAACTTGGGTCCATTGAGTTTTCAACACCATAGCCTCTCTTAACTGTTGCAACTGAAGTTTGCACAGTGATACAACTATCAAATTTGATAGTCACACTGAGAAATGGACTCGGAAGTTGATGACGTCATTACACTGCAAAATACACTGATTTAAAAACGATATCGTCTTAAAATCAATGTATTTCGCATCAACCCAACCCATTGGTTAACCCAACTCATAGCCATCTCTGCCCTTAAGTTCAATAGTGGCTGAAAACTGGGAGAATAAAACGAGGATCAGTTCCAGACAATTAATTTAACCATTCGACTATATCATTGGTGTTGCCACGTGGGGTATCGGCCCTCTATTCTGGCAGGGACCCCGGCAGTGGGATTGAGAAATTTCCAGGAGGGTAGGTAGCATGATCGATAGGAATACTTGAATTTGGAGATAACTCCTTGACGAACCTTTTAACTCGAAATTCTACATATTTCGCCCTCTATATTTCGGAATCCCGGCTACGCCACTGGACTATATTCCTGGTACTGGTATTGCGATCCTACTCAATGCATATAAAACCGAATTCTTCCCTACTAGATTCTGGTGCTAATTACTATTATATTCTGCCTAGATCATCAGCATCCAATATATGCGAAATGCATTGATTTTAGCATGATATATACATATATCAATGTCACTTTTATCCACAGAATGTCTTAATTTTAAAAAATCGATGTTGCTTTGAAATTCATTAAAATGTCTTAAACTTCATTCATGCATTCATTCATTCTAATGACAGCGGCAATTCAGGTTAAAATGTAAAGTCTCCGAACTTTGTTTGAATCCAGACTCTTTTGAGAGTGTAATTACCATTTTAAATTTCAAATTTGAATTCTAAATTACTTAGCGTAGGACTCTTATTAAGACCTTTGGAGCCATGATGGCAATCATTCAGATCTGTCCTCTTGTTTCTTAAACATGTTGTGACGATCGATATATATATATATATGCATTGCTTTTGGATATTTTAGTAGAGCGGTGCAAATCTGATGACGATTGTCCAATTGGATGGACATGTTTTATTTTTTCAGAAGGTCGTTCGAGTTTCTGCAAGAGGCACCCAGGTAAAATAATCCAATATACAGTACAGTATTTCATTACAGTTCTCCGTCCTTATAACTTAGCGAACTCTGTGGACACATTTCTTTCGAATGATGTTTTTCTGCTAAAATGTCATAATGTTCTTCTGACATACGCAAATCGTTACAATTAAATTTGTGAGAATTTTAAAGAAATGTCAAAATCGGAATTTTTAGATTTGTCGTAAATTTTGATTTGCCGAGCAAAATTCACGGTTTCGGGTTAGGGTTAGAGTTAGGGTTACATTTTTTCCGCTGACATTTTGTCCCCATGACATTCTGCCCGTTAAAATTTTGTCCTCGGACATTTTGTCCTAGCACCATATCTTTGCGGTAGACCTCTGATCATTTGAATTTTAGGGCTTAAATCTTGAGGTCTCTTAAGAAGTATGGAGTATAACGACAAAACGCCTGTCAGTGTATTATCAAATTTATAGGATTTTTATATTTGTTGTCCAATAATCTTTGTGAGCAAATTAATTGACATATGAACAGTTGATTTCTAAAATTTCATTATTTTCTCATCACTCACTCAATCTCGAAATCTTTCTTGTTTCATTTCTTATGCGAGGGGTCAACATTTCTTTGGACGAATGATGCTCTATTGCTCGCCAGGATTATCCTTTTGCAGACATCTTGTAATAATTATTTATCTATGCTCTATCAGATATATCTACATAAGAGATGGCCATGGGTCCATTTTTAGAACCAACTCCATCAAATCTTCAACCCAACCGAACCCATGCCGGCAATAGGGTTACTTGACCCAACCCACCGAAATACAGTGCTATTCTTTAAATAGTGACTTATTTTCTGAACCGACCCAACCCACCATAAATATGGGAAAGACTAACTCAAACCAATCCAATCCAACCCAACCCATGGGTTAACTCAACCAATGGCATCTCTGGTTAACATGGAGAAATTTAAGATCCTTCATGCGGATTCTTATAATTTTAGATTAACTTTACGCACATAACGCTTTTGCACTAGGACAGTGTTTCCCTAAATGGATTCCTCGGAACCCAAGAGTCCTGCGGAACTCAAGAGTTCCGCGGAACAGCTTCAGGAATTCCACGAAAAGGTTTAGGACATGAGAACTCAGTCTTCAAATATAAAACCAAACCTTAGAAATTATTTACTAACAAAAGTCAAAAGCACTGTTTACATTAAAATGCTTCAGAGGTCTAACAGTCTTGCAATAACTTTTATTATTGCTATTTATCCATACTCACTATTCTACATAGACAATATATAGCGAGAAATTGAATGGAACATGTACCTAAAAATTTTAATTATTATAATTATGTGTGAGCAGGATTCCTTAAAAATTTTTAAAATTTTTTGAAAATACTGTTCTAGAAAATTAGATAATGGTCAATTAAAAATGGGAGTCTTATTCAGAAGTTGTTATCCTTGGTAGGTTTAGTAAACCAATATCAAGACGTTCAAATAATAAGTCGGCAATTGCATTCAGTTAGAAGGAATGCAAAAATGGAAAAGAAAAAGTTCAACTCGATTATCCCGTTATGTAGAATTGCGGATATTGGACTATTAGAGAAAAGGTATGTTAAAATGTGCAAATCATCTGCTAAACCATTGATGATACATATAGTCGTCACATTGTTAAAAATATGATTCTTGAATTGTCACAAGTTTAGCAGTCAGTATATTTTGAATTTGTTATTAGAATGTCGTCATTATCTTGCAGATGCTTGGTCGAAATAGAACATTGAACGCATCAAGCACTGAAAGAGCTTGAACGCATCAAGCACTGAAAGAGAACTTCGTTCTGATAACGATGAAGAATTGTCATAAATTTGATTTCAAGACTTAATCCAAAAATTATATAAGCCTAAAGGATGTACTTCATTTCAGTCAATTTTAGTAAAGTAAATCTCAAATGAATATTTTAAAATTAAAATGTATTCCATAAGTGTATTCGTTATACATGTGACATTGTGATAGATATAGAATCATTATTGCTATCATGGTTACCGTTGTGCATACGAGACGATTTTAATCATTATATAACATAGGTCTAATATAGGCCTACTGCCATTATCGGGGTAAGAGATGATGCCCTGGATCCAAGTCGAAATTACCAGATCAATTTCATGCCTCATTTAGGATGGAAAATCAAAATAAATCGAGATAAATACAATTAACAGAAGAGTTCGTTTTAATAACATACTTTATAAGGCTCTTGAAAATAATTGCAAATGATATTGTTAAATCACTTGGCGAGGCTTACAATCTTCAAAGATAGCCAACATGGGAAACCTTTCTTTCGAAGGTGTTGGAGAAGATCGTAAACAAGCGGATGGTTGGATAATCAACGAGACTCTTAAAGACACAAACGCCAATTCATGCAAGCGTCTTTAGTCAGATGATCCTGATTGAAGTGGTCAAAGAGTAAATTCAAAATCCCTCAGAGTCTCACGGAATTATAGAGCGGCGTTGATCTCCATTTCTATAGCCATCAGCCAAGGGTTCAACACCACAGAAACGGTTTAGTGCATTGCGTAACAAAAACCGCACCAAAAATATATTTTTAAATTCCAACTTCTGCAGCTAACATTTTTGAGCGGCAAACTAACTTTGGTGAGCGGCAAAGTTGTAGGGATGTATTTGGAACAAAATAAATCAAAAATTATGAAAATTTGACAATATTTGGTCGAGATATATTCTTCCTACCCTCGAGCACCCGCTTTCCGGTAAATTGTCGTTTCTATCAGTGTAGAACAATGCTTGTATTTCTTTATTATTTGCTATATCACAGGCTATAGCAAAGCTAAAAAGATGAGGTATACACCATTGTCTTGCATTTTTATTCCTCTTTCTAGCCATTAGAGAAAAATTATAAACAAATTGGGACGATGATCCACAATTTGGACTGAAATAGAACCTCCTCCCTCCAAAAAATATATTTCAATTTCAAGAATTTCAAGCTGTGCAGCTAACATTTTTAATTGTAACCTAGCTTTGGTGAATGGCAAAGTTGTAGTGGAATGTAATTGGAACAAAATATATCAAATATTTTAAAAATTGGACATTATTTGGTTGATATATAGTGCTAGTCTGCATCACTGTTTTCTCGTAGTAAACAGATGCACAGCCTTCTACACATAGACCCCTGATGTATAACTGTCACATTCTGCTAGTCTCAGTTGATTGTCCAGGTCTGTGTAATAGTCCATGCCCCATCCTCTAAAATATAGAATAAGGACAGGCGAAAGTTGAAGCAAGTTTTCCACCATTTTTCACCATTATCCACTTAAGCCTAGGTTTAATGGTAAAAGTTGTCGATATGTGTAAAAACTAAAGTTTGGGGCTACTAAGGGCAGGCATTCAATAGAGGGCACGTGGGCCCCCGGGGCCTCCGTGGAGCCCCCAGTGCGAGAAAACCCAAGAGTTCCACAGAACAGCGTCAGGAAATCCGCTAAAGTTTAAGACATGAGAACACCGTTTTCAAATATAAACCCAAACCTCAAATATTATGTACTAACAGAAGTCAAACGCACTGTTTACATTAAAATGCTTCATATGTCTAGCACAATAAATGTCATAATTGCTATTTATTTACACTCAATATATTACATAATAGAATATATGTTGCATCATTATCTGAAATATATGTCTTCACATTTTTAATTGGTATAATTATATAAAATCAGAAAACCAGGGTTTCCCAAAGAATTGGAAATAAAAACTAGAAAGATGCTCGCTTCGCTGGCAGTGCACTATAATACTATTGTGGAGAATTTGCATTTCTCGTTTTTGTTACCAGCTACTGAAATCAGTAGCGGCTCCACCGGGAGGCCAGGGAGCCCGTGCTCCTTATTGAGTGCCTGGCCACCCCAGTGCCTCCTGTTGGCACCCTATACTTAACGCTACATACATTGAAGAACAAATGGTTGGCCCCCCATGATTAGAAGTTACCACCCCAACGCCCCCTCTTCACACGCCAAATCCTAGAGGCCGCCACAGACTGGAATCTACGGCGTCATAGCCGCACGTCTACGGGCAACTACCGGAGATCTGATTCTTACCATGGGACCTTCAAAACCCTTATTTTCGATTTATTAACAGCCATCCATCAAATGTCTCACTGAAATACGATCTTAAATAAATTTGCGCATGAGCGTATTGCAAAAGTTATAGCTGATTTTTGGTTACGTTGATTACACTATGTAACACAATTTTTGTTCCTGGCTTCTAAGTGTTATATTTCAGTTGCCTATGTATAAAGGATCTGCAAACATGGCTATATTCATCATTATATTTACTTTCATGAGCACAGCTTACAAAATTTGTTTATTTATACAATGGAAAAAGGTGCATTTTTTTCTTCTCGAGAAGGAACATTATGTACTGTACTAATTGCAAATAAGCAACAACAGTCAAAATTACTTAAAAGCATTCAGAAATGAGTTGCTTTTCGAGATTTGTGGATGTACTGTCAATGGCTTTCTCAATTAAGACTTCAAACATAGTCCCCTTCACGTGTTTGTTATACCGTCCCTGGTAACGACATTCAAAGTCCTCCATACCCATGATGAAAGCGTTCATGTTGCTTCTCTGGGTAGGCTACGAAGCTTTACTTGAATTTGTCAAGGTTGGCATGAAGAGTATGTACTTTCAGGGACATTTTGCATCTAATTTTGGCATGGTTCTTTATGAGAGACTGGTTCAGTCTCTCATAGTTTTCAGCCTTGTGGTTGCCAAGAAAGCCATACAATACTGCAACGAAACTGTTTCAAGACCCTTTCTCCGTGCTATTCAGCTTCTTGGCGAATACGTCGCGCTATGTGATCTTCTTTATCTGTGGTCCGACGAAGATGCCAGCTTCGACTTTTGCCTCCGAAAGCTGTGGAAAAAGATCTAGGAGGTATTTGAAAACTGCGGATTCCTTGTCTTGACAAATGACTTGATGATACCTAACTTGATGTTTGAGCATCTTTCGACGGTCTATCAGCGGCTCCACTTGATGCTGTTCTTACCTGTGGCTAACTCGGTCAGCTGTGGCCAATCCCTTCTACAATAGTGGACCTCAGACCTCAGTGTCCCGGTTGTTATAGAGGCAAAGAAAACCAAAGAAATTTTGTGAAACCGCCTTGCAGGCCCATCAGGAATGTTACCATTTTGACCATATTGAAGTCTCCAGTGACTTAACAACCATAGTTGTCATACTTCAAGGCACTCAGCAACATCTTGACACTGGTGTAGTCCTCTCTGAGGTGTAGATGCACAAAGTGAGCCACGGGGAGAGACAAGTACTTGTTACCACTATGAAGTAGCATGGCTTTGAGGTTCTTGGATGAACTCTCTATGAATTGGCACCATCACTCAGGTTAAAGGTGATTGCTATGGCCTCGAAAAGACCAGTGACATTGCTGCAGAAGCACAGCCCATCTAGCTGACTGAAGAATTTTGGAAAACGTTCGTGACGCTTTCTATGTTCTGTCACCTGCACGCTTTCATCCAACAAGTTCCACTCCTTGAGTCTAGATGTCAGAAGCTCAGCATTGCACTTGGTGAGACCAAGGTCTCTGATCAGGTCGTTAAGATCTTTCTGATTGGGAAAGTACGGCTTTCTCATCAAAGCTGCATCTGTGCAATGGTATTCTGGATCTGCAATATCTTCCTCTCTGTCTGCCTTGACGTGCTCCCCTGAAGACAGTTGATCTCTCCCTGTATGGCTGGGAATGGAGAGCTCAGAACCATAGGGTACCGGTGCGATGCAAACGTAGCAGAATGCATTGCTGGCTGCAAGCAACCGCTTGATGCCATCTAAATCAAAATTTTCTGGTCACTATTCGCTTATTCAGCAACAAGATACGCTAGTACGTTGGCTTAAGGAATCTGCACTCTTAAAAGTCTATGGATGCAACTGAAAGCTCCCAGAAAGTGCAACAAGGTTCTAGAAGATTCCAGAGGGTTATAGAAAATTCTGTTCAGATCTAAAAACTTATGGACAGCTTGCAGTGTTCCAAAATATTAAGTATGTCTGCTCAGCTTTGAATGTGAACCGAGAATGTTTTCTATAATACACGAATTTCAAAATATCATTTCCCTGGCCCCAAAAGCAAATTTAGTTTGGAACAGCAACTGTTTTCTAGTTAGTTTAGGCATAAGGGACTAGGAAAACAAGCTATGAACCCAGGAACAAACAAAAATATTTTTTGTTACGTAGTGTAATTATTGTCCTTACATGTTCAGTTAATGACGCACAACTTCAAATTATAATGCAGTGTTTATATAAAAATTAATAGCATAGACACATTATTAGTCTATACTCTAATTATGTAAAATTATCTTTTAAAAAGCCGGACTAGTCACATTTAGGAAGCATTTAATACAGTCCGGTTTTTGCGCCACCCTGTACATGAAGCGTAGCTGCCTATTTAGCACGAACCTTTGCAAAAATTGTACTTGGTTGCAATTTTTTGCTCATTTACTTCAGAATATGCTTTGATCAGTGATCGTGTAACCTATTTTGTCATTCATGTCATTGATGTCCATTTAATTCTGTCCAGACAACTTTGACAGATCAGTATACAAATCTTAATTGCATGCAGTAAACACAACTATAAATCTGTATAAAAATTAACTAGTTAGCATCGGGTGTAACTCCACATATAATTATAGGCCTGCAAGCTTCATCATGTAAGTAAACCGCATGTACATGCAAGACATAGTTCAATATAAACTTATAATACAGACGTGCAGTTATCGTCAATAGAATTTCTCTGCCTTCAGAATCGCGATTATTCAATGACCAATGGTATATATCCGACATCCGGTAGCAGTTGAGTATAACCGGTAGATTGAAGTTGTGGTTTACTCTCCCCGTCATTTTCTTCGTCAGATGAGGCCGCTTTTTTCATTTCGGGACATTCTCTATTTTCCTCTTCTTCGTTGCCAATTAGCTCAATATATGAGACTAGTTTCTTATCCGCTGGAATATCCTTCTCTGTTTCTTTTCGTCTGGGTCTCACGATACAGTCATCAAAACCTGTCTACCTTAGATCACTATTAACCCCTCAGCCTCCTCGACCCACATTCAATCCCTGCTTCCCTCCGCAGACTTGGACACTTTCAAACAATAAAATCCGAATCCTTTTTCCTATAATTCCCGCATTATCTTCTCAAGTCTTCAGGTCTAAGCTTAAATCCTTCATTTTTCTTCAATCATTTCTTCCATAGTTGTAACAACCTAGCCTCACTGCCCTTTGGATGTTGCCTATTGCCTGGCTGAACATATACCTTTCCCATAGCTATTTTAAGAAAGGCTGAGCGCCTAAGAATACTGTATAGAATACAGCTACTGTTGAGCTGTTTCCAAGGCGCTATAGAAATCTACGAGATTTTACTTACTTATGTACTTACTTACTTACTTACTTACTTACTTACTTACTTACTTACTTACTTACTTACAGTTTAACTGCGTACACTTGTCTTCTTAAGCATCCGACGTCTCGGCAGCAGTTCCATTATCGGAATCACCAAGAGTAGTGATGCACTGCGACGAGAGTATCATCTGTTCATCAGCATCCACTGCAGCACATTTACCTTAATCAGTTGACGCCGTTATGTATTGTGAATACAGGACACGATCTTCTTCATCATTAAGTATTTTATCCGGATCTTCATAAAAATGTGACGATGTTTCGCCGACTTGTACGCGGTCAAGAGTTTCGTATCCTCTGTTGACTCCATCAGTAAATACGTGGTCAGGCATTTCATAGCCAATGTCCTCGTCTTGAATGGTATCGTATAGGTCAGACATAGGCCTACCTCTATAGCAGTGATCTTTAACTTCCTCGTCCAATTTTTTTCTGTCTACAACGAGAATTTCAAAAGGTAGGCTGAATGTTAGTTTCTGTGCAAAATTACTATTTATACCAATTGCATATACTCTTCCGTCAATACCTTCCAAAATTTACAACACCCCCGTAACAGTGGCGTCATTTCACACTTTTCTTGGGGGCGAGAAAATGTTTTTGCAAATTTTTGACAAATTTTGTCAAATTTTGGGCAAATTTTGTCAAATTTTTGCAAATTTGAGGCATTTTTTGCAATTTTTTTGCATTTTTTTGCAAATTTTGAGCAATTTTGGCAAATTTTATGGCCAATGTTTGAAAATTTGCAATTTTTTGATATTTTTGGCAATTTTTGCAATTTTTTTACACATTAATACATTATAAATTAATATTTTCATTTCCTTGGGATGGCCACGCCCCCCAGCCCACCAAATGACGCCTCTGCCCCGTAACTAGTAGATTAACTTTCCTATTAATCTTTAGACGTGCGTGACTATTATTCTAAAGATAACGATTACTAATGAGCACCCTTATGTTACCTTAGTTGTTTATATATGATAATACTCGACTTTGATGTCATTGGTTATATGGCTATTTTCATTTAAATATTAACTATAATAAAACGTTTGGTCAAAGGCTGTGAGCAGGTGTAGCAGGCAGAGTGGACTCTAGGCACAGTCTACTCTACTATTGTACATCATACCTAGGTACCATTTACAAAAGAGTACTTCACACATAGGTGCAATGTACTCTAGTGTACCCGATAACCGGCAGTAGCAGCACTCATAGGGCATGAACTACCTAGCCTGCGTCAGACATGGTGTACTCTAGGCACAACGTAATGCAGAGTATATCATACCTACATGTAGTTACGATGTACTCTAGAGCACAACGTGCCTGGGTACGATGTGCTCTAGAGTACGCCGCATCTAGGTACAACATACTCTAGTACATCACTATTGCCGCTCTGGAATCCAACAGATTAATTAAAGCATAGAAAGACATGCATTCGAGTATTGAGATTGCGAACGTACCGGCTCTTCTCTTTTTCTTGCGAATGACATAAGCCAGCATCCCAACCATCGATACAGATAATGCTAGCGCGAGTGCAGCCACGGTGTATTTATCTATGAAGAAAAATTTGAAACAGAATTTCCATGACCATAATAACAAATTGTTCACGAGAGTGAGCAATTTTCAAGTCAGCACATACAGTATCTGATTCGCTTATATTATTATGCATTTTATTAGTCCCAGTTCGAATGCTCAAATGAGTCAATAGTAGGTCTACTTAAAATTACTTGCAAGGATAATCATTCAGGAGATCAATCAGAGTGCAATATGGATTATTATCATTCTTATGAATTGGATTCCCACTCGGGTTTTTACATTTATTGATTGCTCACTAAAAGCGTTGTATTATACAGTAGTATAGAATGATCTTTTAAATTAATAATAAAGAAACCCAATAAGTGATATTTGTTTTGGAGATTTAATTTGCCACGTGCATGGTTGAATGCATGAGCCACAATGGAAAATACTGATCTCTTTTCTACTAATGCCAGTAGATATAAATAGTGTGCATTGTTATTAGTTTAATGTTTTGAATTTACGAATAAAGAATATTTTGCTTACATTCGTTGCCTGATTCCTCTTTAGATGCTGATGCTTGGGTGTCAACATCCGCCTTAGGGAGAGAAGTTGTAAGCTTAATTTCAGCCTTTGGGCTTGGACTGTATTTAACTGTTGGTTTAAGAGTAGATCTCTTTGTTCCGAAAACAGTGGAATTCCAAATGTAGATAAATTCGGGAACATTCGAAGCCACCGAAGCCACAAGATTACCACTTCCGGTTTTCAAGGTGTCAAAGAAGGTTTTGCAGGAAACAGTGAATGAATCCTGATCTGAATCTACTATTAGTGCATTAAGATTTGAAGTGACATGAGTTTTGTTGGAAAACTCGTTGATATCGGATCCATCTTTAAACAAAAGTGAATCTTCAAATGCCTTTCCGGTGGTGTGATGTCTCCATTCCATACTCGGATGCTTTCTACCAGAATAAGTCACACTGCAACCAACATGGATTCGATAATTGAAGAACTCTGTCACATTGCACTGGGGTTCCGATTCTGTACAAAACATCACCACAATTTAGGGCTGCCGGTTTAATTCGGCGATTTTCTTTTTTTGGGGGGAGGGATATGTGAGACTAAGTGGTCTTAAATAAGAGAGTGGGGAAATTTTCCATTTATGCGCTTATTTCACCACGCATATTTTAGGAAATTGCGATATTTTTCGGTTATGTTTTCTGACGAGCAAAAGGTCGCCCAAACAGTCGCTGATTCCTCGATCCCTTGTAAATCGATGCCGATATAGGAAAATATCAAAAAGTGCTATAGAACTTTATGTGACGAAAATAGTGGAAATGTGGATAAAATTGTCGCATATTTATGCAGAAATCTCATGTACAAACAAGAATGAAAGAAAATTTAGCACATTAAAATATTTTTAAAAATATGCGATCGCATAATCGCGTTACACAGTTACTAACTTACGACAGAAAGGTTTTGTTATCAGGCTAATTCTAACTAATTCGCAAACACCTTTGCTACGAGTTCGATGTTTTTAAGCTTCATTATTGCATACTTTTGCGTCTACTCATAGGTAAAAAGACGATTCTGAGTGTCCATGATCTGAGTTCATTTTCAGGTGCTCTGTCCAGAGGCAGGTTCCATGCTCTATCGTCGCCACTCCCCTCTTGAGTTCTATCCTTCAGAGTTGAATACTTGGTCTTTGCAGTAGTATCGAGCATCCACTCCAGCATCGATGTGCTTGATCGCCCTTTCTTAGCTTTCCATTTCATCTTTCCTTCTTGCACTTCTCTTAGTAGGCTTGAGTCTTCTCTCAGAACATGACTTGTCCACTTCTTTTGTCTTGTACGAATAGTGTTTATTAGGCTTTTCTTCTATTCTAGCTTCTTTCAGACTTCATCGTTGGTTATCTTTTCCACCCACCTGATTTTTTTTTTATTTTTCGCCAGATCCACATTTCAAATGCCTCTAGTCTCTTTATGTCTTCCTCTCTGAGTGTCCAAGTTTCCGATTCATAGAGTGTCACTGGCCAGATCAGTGTTTTTACCAATAGTTTTTCAGATTTCGGTTTACGTTTCTTCTCAGTAGTTCTCTTTTCTGCGTAAAGGCTTCTATCCCCATTAATCTTTTTCTTTTCCTTATTTCTTCATGGCACTTGGTGTTTGTATCAAGTGGGCTTCCAAGGTAGAGGAATTATTCTATCTGTTCTACCTCCACTCCAGCAATGATTATCTTTATTTATCCACCGTGTCTGCTGATTTTCATTGCCTTTGTCTTGTTTAAATTGATTTTCATTCCGTATTCCTGTTGCATTTAGATGGTCCATCAACCTTTGCAATCCATGGTTGATGCTTGTCATAATTGCCTGGTCATCAGCAAATCGTATGTCCCTTATCTTTTTCCCACCCACCACTGCTCCATCTTCTGTGTTATCACAGGCTTCTCTTATAAGTTCTTCTATGCATACATTGAATAAAAACGGTGGGAGAGAACATCCTTGTTTTACCATATTTCCAGCGTTCCTGTTTCAGAGTATTTTCCATTCAAACGCAAAGATATGGATTGTTTCATGTACAGGTTTCCTATGAATTTCCTATCTCTGTAGTCTATTCGCATTCTTCTAAGTACCCTCGTCAGTTTTGACCACTTCAATCGATCGAATTTTTTTTATAGTCTACAAAGCAGATGTAGATTTTAAGGCCCCTTCAAAACTTCTTTCTCCCAACGCCCTTAGAATTCAAATGGCATCTCTGGCAAATTTGCCTTTCCTGAATTCGTACAGTTCTTGACTAATACCATTCACTGATTCTGACTTTTCTTCTTTTCGTTTTGTAAGGATCTTTAAAATTATCTTTGAAGCGTGACAAAGCAGGTTTCTTGTTCTAACGTTTCCACGTTGAGATGCAATCTGTTTAATATTACTGTCTGGAGGAAGTCTTCTGGCCACTCCGCGGTCCGATATATTTCTTGACACAGCCTAACTTCTCTTGATGCTTCTTCGCCAAGATTCTTAAACATTTCTACAGGCATATTGTTAATTCCTTCAGCCTCGTTCCTGATCTGAGTGTCTGTTAAAATGTCTCCAATGCTTAGAAAAATAGTATCATTTTAATCAGTTACATGTATTTCACATTTATGTTTGTATTTGCTCTATTAAATACACAGTAAGTTCTCACCCAAAACTATTAAGTCTGCATAGTATGAAACTATTTTTGCTGTAGTTTCAGTTACACACGTATATTCTCCGGCATCGTCTATTTCGGTCTCGTTTATGTAAAGTTCAACGGCCCCCTGCTCTGTAACAACGGCACCATACTTTGAAGAAGTCGCTTTTACATTTCTTCCTAGTCCCCATTTGGTAAAAATCTTCGTGTTATCATTGGCGGACTCTGCATGCACTGAACGAAAGAGCCATTCGCGTATAAAGGACCCATTTGGCGGTTGACATACGAATGACATCCTTTGGCCAACATAGACAGCCAGATTTTGTGGATGTTCTATTAAACCTGTAACAGAAAGTAAATACACATTTGCATAGAAAATCAAATTGGCATTAATCCATTTGATAATATATATTATATATTGGTTAATTTTTAGGAATAGACTTAGCATCCTAACATTTTAACTTCCTCTAAAAATAAACACCATGCAATGCGTAACACGTTCTTATATATAATGCGTTCATATATGAACGACTATGGATAAAACTGTTAGAAATGGGATGTTCCCACATTTAGTGCAACTTTTGATTCAAATGTACAAGAAACAACAGGCAAAACTAAAGTTGTAGGTACAACATTCGAATTGTACAAGATCAAAAAAGGTGTCAGACAAGGTTGTATAGTTTCACCATATTTGTTCAATATACTGATTGAAATGGTTATGCGTGAAATTTTGGAAGGATTTGACGGACAAATCACATTTTCAGGAAAGAGAATTACAATTACAATTAGCTGAGTCTGCTAATAAGGTGGTTGGACGCAGGACCAATATACGTCAACCATGGCTGTCTGAAGACACCTTTAATCTTCTCAGACTCAAATCTGATCCTAGGTTTAAGTAGGTAAGTAAGTAAGGAAGACGAATTTCAATAGCGCTGCCCGAAAGCTTGGCGCAGTGCACTAGCTTATTCACGGGCGCTCAATTTGGGTGAAATTTATAGTGCGTAATCCGTAGTCCGTGGTGGTCAAGGCTGCAGATCCAGGTAGGCAGTCGCAGCAAAGTACTTTTATGGATGATGAAAACAAGATTTGCGGTGGATAGAATAATAATAATAATGTGCTTTTAAGTGGTTTGGAAAGTTAAATAATACTGTGTGAAAACGACTGTAGTACAGTTGTTCTCCACATTCAATAGCCACCGGAGGCTCCACCATCGATGCTATTCTTGCTCTGAGACTTCTCTCCGAACCGTATCATAACACGCTCTATAAAGAGATCCTTTCAACCGGCATGCCTGACGACTGACTATCGATCTCCATCAAAACACAAGTGCCTCCATCCGTGTCGGTCAAAGCCTTTCCGCAAAATGTAAGACATCATCCGGCGTCCGACAGGGGTGTATCCACGCTCCTGCTGGTCTGTTCTGCATTGCCATCTGTGATGGTCTCAATATATGTTAAAATCGTTCAGGTTAAGGAAAGTGATTATATAAATTGAGGCTGGTCGTTGAGGCTGGTCGCTTATGAATAATAATAGATGTGGGAGGACTTAGGAGCCTGTCATCAACCAATCGGAACGTGACTGCGACGTCGATGGACAGCCAGAGGGCGCTAAAGAAATTATAAATACGTTGGGGGTTCCAGAAAGAGGAAGAGGGGGTCATACAGCAGACGGTTTATGGACACCTCTCGTGGGGATTTCGTTTACGAAGAAACTGGATTCGTGGCGTGAATGATGATTATGACACATCTGTCATAGAAAACGATAAAACTATAGTGTAGAAAAATTCAGTAATGAGGGATAGGCCTAATCGTGAAGTCAACGAACTATCTTTCGAGACGATTATATCGGGACGTTAAAGAAGAAGCAGAGGAGGATTGTCGAAAACATTCAACGGCAGCTCTGACGACATGGACATTTGTGCATAAACTCTGGGAAACAAGAAGAATTCCAATTGAAACTACTCAACGAATCTTCACGGTCAACATCGAGAGTCGAGAAAGAACGATGGAAAAGAGATCATCCTTGGATCACAAAGATGGGGAGGGAAGTGATAAGTTTTCTTGCTAATTGACCAGCCTCTAGGTAGACTAATAATAGAATAGTAAATTAAGTAACTGATATATATTGCTGAGAAATTGTTAATCTAATTTACATGTTGTTAGGTGGAAGACAGATGACATTTTAATAATATTTGAAATACCACCGCTGTGTTGCTTTACATGATTTCTCGGTTGATCCGACTCATAACTCATCTTGATATAGCTAACCTATGCGCATCGATTATAATGTCGAGGACAGGATAGGTAAATCCATCTATGACCTTCACATATGGGGGCCCGGCCGCGGATAATTAACAATTTGATCGATTGCATTTGGTAAAAGAGCTATAGGTGGGAAAAGAGAATAGGATCTATACGCCTTGAAGAGGGTAACACAGTATAACAATGGTAATAGTTTAAGAGGAAATTTTAGCACCAAGCTAATAGTTGAACAGTGAAGTAAGATTGATTTTATATAGCCCAAGAGCTATAGGTGATGAGATTTTTATAGCGCCTAGCTATTAAATAATTAGGAGTATAGTGCTGAATGCTATCGCCAAGATAGTGAAGTGTGAAGTGATAGAAGACTTGCATATAGCTATAGTGAGCTATAGTCGTGAGAATTATTTAGCGCCACGCTAATACGAAAGAGTAAGGGCAACAAGCCGAAAGTTATATAGCGCCAAGATAATAGATAAGAGAAGATTTTTTTTTCTTTAGCGTCTTGCTAATAAGGAGAATTGTGTAAGTTTTATAGCATCATAGCTATAAGAGAAGAGATTTTATATAGCACCACTGCTATAGTTAAGAGAGTTGTTGTAAAGATTGAGAGAGATTTTATATAGCGCACTGCTGTAAGAGATTAAGATCAAGAGGATTGTTATAAGACGAAAATGACGTCAGCCTACAGAGAATGGTTAAAGCTGGGTAAGGAGATTGGACTAAAAGGAGACTCTCTGCACACATTTGTAAGAACTTCTATGGAGAAAGAGGAAGAGAAAAAGAGATTCGAGGAAGAAAGGAAAGTGAAGAGTATTGCAGAGGAGAGAGAGCGAAGACAGTATGAACTCAAGAAAGCCGAACTACTATTAAAGTTGGAACAGCTTGATAAACAAATTGCTGCCAGGAAGACGAATAAACTTGCAATTGATGACAAAGACAAGCATGTGCCAGCGGAAAATTCTGAGAAGAAGAAGGAGGTGGTTGTGAAACAAGCCGACCATGAATTGAAGTTTCAACGTGGAAACTGGGAAATTCAACAAGACAAAGAGACGGTTGAAACGTCAGACAGAGAGCAGAATAGACCTACACGTCTACACAATGAGGAGCGTCGGAACAGCGGAAACAGGATACCTGACACAGAAGGAAGAGGGGAAGATTTTGTCCAGATGACAGCTAAAGTGAATGCAGGCCGAGGTCAACCTTGTGACCCACAGGAGGAAAATGCGATTCTTCAACTGATAGCAGATGGGAATAATTATTCGACCCCATTTGAAATTTCTACCCCGAGTCTTAATGATACAGCCGATGGAATACGCGATTATTGTATGTTAGAAGATCTTGAGAGAAGATCCGATTTCGCCAAGAAGGAATGCGGGAAAGCGAGTGGTCTGCCATTTCAACGATAGCTATACGGGAGGATGTGCAACAGATACTTTGGGCTGGCAACTTACAGGTCAGGAGGAAGACGTGGGAGTAGGGGTGAAGAAGAGACCACCTGCTGCGGAAGTAATTATGAACCATTCGTTGTCAGAGAACTGTGCTCATGAAAGGATGACACTAATTGCTCGGATAGAGGAAGAAGAAGAAGAAGAAGAAGAAGAAGAAGAAGAAGAAGAAGAAGGAGAAGAAGATGATGAAGAAGAAGAAGAAGAAGAAGAAGAAAAAGAAGAAGATGATGAAGAAGAAGAAGATGAAGAAGAGGAAGAAGAAGAAGATGATGATGAAGAAGAAGAAGAGGAAGAAGAAGAAGGAAAGAAAGAAGGAGAAGAGGAAGCAGAGGAGAAAGAAGAAAAAGAAAGAGAAGGAGACGGCGAGGAAGAGGAAGAAGGAGAAGAAGAAGAGGAGATCAATTCGACTAACGACGAGATCAACGAATCTATCGCAACTGCCGAAGTTAACGATGGGAGAGGGAAATTTATTGTCATGTGTCCGAGAATTATGAGGAAATTTGGAGATTTGAACTTTTGTCAGGGGAGACACGGTTCAGCGGTGACGGTTTGCAAAGGACTCCAATTATTAGCTTTGCCCACATCGGATGTCACGATTGAAAGGAGAGGAGTACAGGAAATTGAGAAAGTATGGCTCTACAGAAAGGCAGCAGTTAAAATGTCAGCGAGCGATAGGAATGCAGAGATTAAGGAAGGGACAGGAAATCTGAAAGAAGAGAGACAGGTGTTTCGGCGAATTGAAATTCCCTCAGGCGAGGAGGAAAATGACATATCGGTAGAGTGCTTTAATTGGGAGACGAGAAAAGTAATGGAGTCTTCGATCATTAACAATCTTCTGTATTCGACGACAAATGATCTGCTGCAAGCGCTTCTAAGAGACTTTGGTAAAAGTTTCGAATGCTTTGTTATCGAATGTTTTGTTATCGAGGAAAGAAATGAACTCAGATTTCGAAATTGGATTGGTCATATGGAATTGCATTTAAAAGTTTCTGCCATGAAGAGCTCAATCAGACTTAAAGAAAGTATATTACTATCTAATTATGCTGGTAGTTCCGTCAAGTCGAAAGGGAAGAAACAAAAGAATTGGGAGAATGAAGACAATGCAGCTAATATCGTGTGTACAGCACTTGGGAATCAATTTGATCTCATGGAAAGAAGACGAATAAATTACAAAGCAAAGGAGATGACAGAATCAAAGGTCATTCGGATTACACTTGGGAGAGCAGTCGGAAACGAATACGAAAGCTCAGAAGTTGATGAAGATCGTGAAAACCTTCGGAGTCTAATATTTGAGCGTGAAGCTAAGGGAAATTATGTGTTAGTCTCGTATTGTAGAAGGGACGCTTTGGACGATGTTAAGAGTCTCTATGGACAAATGAAGCAGGCTAATTTGTCTGGAGATTACGGAGAGAAGCTGAATCTATGGTGGGAGGTGAAGTTGAATTGGCGTAATGACGGTAATGGAGGTTCTGGACGTGAGAATGTTTGGTCTCGAAAAGCTTTGCGTGGATTTGGCGAGCTTGCTGAATGGAAGAATCCAATCAGAGGAAATCAAGAGAAGCTGGCTTTTAGATTCGTTCAGTTAAAGATCCTAGATGCAACTCAGTGTAGTGTCAAAGAGAAAAATGACGAAGATATTTCAGGTTGTCTCGTGGTTGTCAAAGGTACTGTGCAAAAGACTAATTATGGAATTTTCAGGCCGCAGAGATATTCAAAAAGAGACAATGAAGAGGATAAAGAAAAGAGATCAGAAGTGTTTGCGAAAGACATTACGGATAAATCGAAGAAAAGTAAGTTACTGAAGTCTTTCAAGAAACGGAGGATCAAATTTGGATTAATGAAATTATTAGATAGAAAAGTCGTCCGTCTGAGGCGCTGCTTAAAGCAAAGATCTTCGAGAAAAGTTAAGATACAGAGGTACATGAATTGGAAGAAGATTTTATTCGAATGTGAAATTGCTAAGAGAAGAGAGAAGTCGTTTTTAACTCACAGAAGCCTTGGAGATAAAAGAGAAATACGAGGAAACGATGATCTATCATATGTAACCGAGGAAAGTTCTTCTACTAAGGATTTCAGAGATCCGGAAGTTATTCATTTGCTGCGGAATGATGGAACAGATCTGGGACTTGTGTTCGTACAAAAGGATTCCACATTGAGAGCAGTGGAAATAATTGAGAAGTTAAATATCAGACTGGTTGGGGCTCACAATCCATTTATTAATCAGATAGGATCTGTTGATGATTTAAAGACAGCAACTGTGGCGGGAGTCCACATTTATTTCCGTATGATGAATGAGACAGATTATCGCTGCATAGTTGTTGGTAATAGTTTGTTCAATATTGAGAAGAAGAAAACTCCGAATTCTTTGGAAGTCTGCACGGGAATACGAAATTGAAAGCCAGACAATGGAAAGCCAACGGATATGCTTCTGCTATATGTGAAAACGAGTCAGAGACATTTTTAAAGGGACGTGACTTTAGACTTTATCAGGATGCAGAATTAATGGAAGAGAAGCTCTTTTTGGTTATGGGGAAAAGACTAGGATGGAGAGAGACTGACTGAGCATACTTAAGATAGATTAAGGCATGTATATTAGTTTTATACTAACCTTTTAGTAATTATTTTAAGAAAATCTAAGTTTCATAGCAAGTTATATAATTTGCGGATGCGAGAATGTGAAAGGGATCAAGTAATTAAAAGCTGCTTTTAGAACCGTAATATTGAAATTCAGATATGAATCTGATTATATTAATTAAAAAGGATGACCATATTTGCTTTTTTATGTTTTGATAATTGCATTAATTCTCAAGCCTTATTAGTGGACCTGTAATTCTATGCTACAATGGGCTTTGTCATGCGAAACTTCATTGACTTTAGAAAGCAGTCTAGAATGTAAAGAAGCTGAGTTTATTTATAGGCAGCCATTATTATCGTTAAATCATTTTGAATTCATTCAGTAGCAATTATTAGTTCGAAATAAGATTATGGGATATGTAGGGAAACCACGATGCGATGGCGGATTACTTTAAGTTGCATTGTTAGAATTAAAATGATGACTGATGAGTCATGACCCTTAGAGTATATTGCATGTTATATTCCATATTTAATGTGAGAATAATGAGGTGAGCTCTAGCAATTAGTAACTTAGTTTTATAATTTTATATTAAGTATATCAAGGGAGAAGATAATAAGATATTAGACTGTTTAAGTCGTCTTTGGTAGATTCTTAAGCAAGCAAGATAAAGAGTGTGACCATTTGAGAGTTGAAATAGTAGTCATAGACTACATGTGCATAACTGAATTTATTCATCTAGAAGCAGCATATTTGCGTTATATAAAGCTTAAAGTGCAATTGCTGAAGAGATAAAGTAAGGTCGCATTTAGTTTTGTTCTGTTTGAGTACTTGCATGTTTATTCTATGTTTAATGCGACGTTAAGCACACGTAATCAGTAGTAGCTGTGAATAAACTTTTAGTAACCAGAAGTTTGATGGAAATGGTAGTAATTTGCATGTCAGACGATTTTAACATAATGAGACTGATTAATCGTCATAAATGACTTTTTAAAAAGGGGGCATATGTGATGGTCTCAATATATGTTAAAATCGTTCAGGTTAAGGAAAGTGATTATATAAATTGAGGCTGGTCGTTGAGGCTGGTCGCTTATGAATAATAATAGATGTGGGAGGACTTAGGAGCCTGTCATCAACCAATCGGAACGTGACTGCGATGTCGATGGACAGCCAGAGGGCGCTAAAGAAATTATAAATACGTTGGGGGTTCCAGAAAGAGGAAGAGGGGGTCATACAGCAGACGGTTTATGGACACCTCTCGTGGGGATTTCGTTTACGAAGAAACTGGATTCGTGGCGTGAATGATGATTATGACACATCTGTCATAGAAAACGATAAAACTATAGTGTAGAAAAATTCAGTAATGAGGGATAGGCCTAATCGTGAAGTCAACGAACTATCTTTCGAGACGATTATATCGGGACGTTAAAGAAGAAGCAGAGGAGGATTGTCGAAAACATTCAACGGCAGCTCTGACGACATGGACATTTGTGCATAAACTCTGGGAAACAAGAAGAATTCCAATTGAAACTACCGAATCTTCACGGTCAACATCGAGAGTCGAGAAAGAACGATGGAAAAGAGATCATCCTTGGATCACAAAGATGGGGAGGGAAGTGATAAGTTTTCTTGTTAATTGACCAGCCTCTAGGTAGACTAATAATAGAATAGTAAATTAAGTAACTGATATATATTGCTGAGAAATTGTTAATCTAATTTACATGTTGTTAGGTGGAAGACAGATGACATTTTAATAATATTTGAAATACCACCGCTGTGTTGCTTTACATGATTCCTCGGTTGATCCGACTCATAACTCATCTTGATATAGCTAACCTATGCGCATCGATTATAATGTCGAGGACAGGATAGGTAAATCCATCTATGACCTTCACACCATCGATTGGACCCTGAATCATATGTCATCTTTTCCAGGAATTAATGTAGGATACTCATTACTGAGAGATATAAGAATATGTTTAGAAAGGTTGCACATCTAATTAAAAGGCTCGTGATTATTGTTGAAGATGGGACAAAACTTTTGTTTCCAATGTGTGTTCGGTGTCAATATAAACTACATCAAGGCGGTCTGCCTTAAAACCGCCGTTTTTCTGTTTTTATTGGGCACAATTAGTTATTTATGATTATAATGCATTTTTTGCTTTATCGCTGTAACATTTGTATTGTTGTCTTTATAATTTGCATCATATGATCAATCATTATATCTAAATCACATATAAATAGCACGGAATAATTTATATGATCCTGTTGTTGTTCGTCTAACGTGCCTTTATCAAACATCGTAATTATATTATTCGGAGTCAATACTGTAAGTAACAAACTTACTGTTTTATCAAGATCGATGGCCACAACTCGGGTGGTATGAAAGCAGGGTTTCCTTGTGCAGCAATTCAACCAGTGTCGTAGCGAGGCAAAGTGCCGCTCGGGGCGAAAAAAATGCCGCCTCCAAAAAAATCTGGGAAGGAAAAAATTGACAAGAAAAAAAACGTTTTCGACTTCCCGAAAATTCCTGACAAGCAAAAAACCTTATCGCCTCAGAAAAATAAAAAACCTTGAAAATGCCGCCCCTAGAGCAAGTGCCGCCCTGGGCGTTTCGCCTCACTGCTCTCCTCGCTACGCCACTGAATTCAACGGTGTCACGGGCACTTCACACTCTACGTAAAAATAATTAAAGGGCCGATACATAAGGGCGCGTTTTATATAAATGATTTCGAATTCAATCACACAAATCTTTAAAATTTCATATAAATATGCCAAGTTTTCTTAAAGGTCAAGGTAAAGGTACACTCCATAGGCCATCGCGGAACCGTCGGTAATCGAAGGGTTAACGCCTTCAGTTTTACATAGCAACGGCTGAATGAGGGCGGTTGCTAGCCTCTCCCTGGCCGCCTTTCCTTCCACCGAGTTAACACCCGATGTACTCATTCACAGCAGAGTCGACTGGGTGCGCTTGGGACTGAAACAACCGAAAAGTTTCTGCCCGGGCCGGGAGTTTAACCACGGACCTCAAGTTTTCTTAAAGTTATACTGAAAATAGAGGAGGCATGCTTTTTATCCGCACACACTGTATATATATATGTGTGTGTTTGTGTTTGGTTGGGGCTGTCCATTAATTACGTCAACAAATAGGGAGGGGTTTGAAAAAGTATGACAGTTGTTGACAGGGGGAGGGGAGGTCAAGAGAAGTTGTTGTCAACAATTTCATTTTTTGCAAATGATAAAAATAGGACATTTCATGAAATGCTGTTTATTACTTTGGAAAAAGTCTGACAAGCAAAAAAAGGTCATCATCGCCACATTATCACACTTGATGAACAAAAGAAAAAGGAAAATGGTCATCGCTGCAAAAATAATAACCTTCTAAACCAACGGTGGCCAAACCGCGGCTCACGAGCCGCATGCAGCTCTCCTGTGTTCAAATTGCGGCTCGCGTCTTTTTTTCTGCAAAAAAGCAGAAGGTTATGCATAGGGTTTAGGGTTAGGGGGTTAGGGTTATGGTTAGGGTTAGGGTTAAATAACCCTAACCTTAACCCTGACCCTAACCCTAACTCTAACCTTAACCCTAACCCTAACCCATAAAGTTGTCTTCACAGTCTTTGCTTTAGAAATATTCACATTAAGAGCGTCAAGCGGTTCATAAATATTCATATAACCTTCTGCTTTTTTGCAGAAAAAAAGACGCTTGCTACAATGGCGAATGACATGCGGTTTCGGAACAAATAAGCTTACAAATACATTGAACTTTAAATGCAAAAATAAAACAGGAAGTCAGTTTTACTTGGTTGAGACTCGAAATAATAGTTTTAGAGACTACTAGAGCCTATTCATATCAGAGTTGTCCATGGGTCGGTTTTTTGAACCAAAGCCCAACCCCAGTTAGCCCACCCACCAAATTCCCAACCCAACCCACATAAAATTCCTGTCTGCGAACCCAACCCATCCCAATCCATCGCGAACCGATCCGATGATAAGGAGGCACCCTGAAACTGAGCACCTTGAGATCGGAGCCGAGGATTAAGTACCCTGAGAACTTCTTCTTCTTTCTTTCCTTCCGTCTTTCCCTATTGGGTTGGACGATGAGTCTGAATGAGTTCCTTCCACTTCTGTCTGTCTCTTGCTGCTCTGGTCATTTGGATGAAGTTCATTTGCATTTCTTCTGCATCCTCTTTTAAGTTTTCTATCCATGTTTTTCTTGGTCTTCCTTTTCTCCTTTTCCCTTCAACATAGTTGTATAGTGCTTTATTTGGTAGTCTTTCTTCCTTCATTCTTTCAACATGACCAAGCCATTTCAGTCTTCGTTTCTGTATTGATTCGAGTATCGTTTCTTTTTGCTCTGTCTTTTCTCTGATCGTTTCATTTCTTATTCTTTGTCTTCTGCTGACTCCTGCTATTCCTCTTAACCAGTTCATTTCTGCAGTCATTAATCTTCTTTCGTCCTTCTTCTTTATGGTCCAGCATTCTGATCCATATAATAGTATTGGTTTGATCAGTGTATTATATAGCTTTAGTTTTGTTTTCAGTGATATTTGTTTGTCTGTCCATATCTTCTGAAGTTTTCCAAATGCTGCACTTGCTAGGCCAATTCTCCTTATTATGTCTTCTTCACTTAGGCCATCTTCTGTCAGTACTGATCCTAAGTATACGAATTTTGGTACTTGTTCTATTATTTCCTCCTTTAGTTTTAGATTAACTTTCCCTTTCTTGTTCCCCGTGACTATTGCTTTAGTTTTCTGTATATTTATTTTTAGCCCCACTTCTTCTCCGGCCTTGCTTATTTCATTGGTTAATATTTGTAGGTGATCTGCTTTTGTTGTTATCACATCTATGTCATCTGCAAACCTTAAATTATTTATTGTGTGTCCATATACTTTTACTCCAGCATCTTCTTCTTTTGTGTTTTGTATTGCTTTTTGCATTACCACATCTAGTATTATATTAAATAGCAGTGGAGATAAGCCACATCCTTGTCTCGTTCCAATTGTTATCTCAAACCATTCTGTTAGTTCCCCATTAATTTTCACTCTGCTCATTGTTTTACTGTATAAGTTTTTTATGAGATTCACTAGCTTCTCTAGAATACCATAGTGCTTCAGTGCTTGCCACAGATCTTCATGCTGTATGCTGTCAAATGCTTGTTTGAAGTCAATGAAATTGTGGTATATTTTCTTATTTGTTTCGCAATATTTTTCTACTATCCTTCTGATCGTATATAATTCTTTGTAATACTCTCTCCATCTGTCTGTTATTTCCATGTTATTTGTTAAGATTCTCCCGTTTTTATCTTTTATTATTGCTCCTTTCATGTTATAGTCGTCACTTAGTTTTTTGATTCCTTTATACATTTCCTGAATTCTGTTGGCACTGTAGTTGTTTTGTATTTCTTTGCAAGTGTTTTGTAGCCAATTCTCTTTATCTCTTTTTAATTTTCTTTTTATTTCTCTAGTAATCCAGTTTATTTGATGCTTATCTGTTCCTTCTATTCTAATTTCCCTTCTTTGCTTACACAGTTGTACTACTTCTTGGCTAACCCATTCTTTTTGAGGTTTGTTATCTTTTTTCCCAATTACCTCCATTGCTGTTTTATGTACTGCTTCTTTCATTTTATTCCAGTGACTCTCAACCGTGTCATTTGATTCTATGCTTGCTATTTTCGTTCGTAATCCTTGTTCGTATATTCTTCTTGTTTCCTCATCTTCTAATTTGGCAACATCAAATACTATTCTGTTTTGTTTTCTCTTTTCCACCTGTAGTCTCATTCTAATCTTGGCCATTACTAGTTTGTGATCAGACCCAATTGCGGCTGCACATGTTTTCACATCCAATACATTTGATTTCCATCGTTTGCTAATTATGATATAGTCTATTAGATTTTTTGTTTTGCTGTCTGGTGATAACCATGTCCACTTCTTGTCTTCCCTCTTTTCAAAGCATGTGTTCATTATTGTAAGTTTATTTGCTGTGCAGAAGTTTAATAATCGTTCTCCTCTCTCATTTTGTTGTCCTGTTCCCCATTTTCCAATGGTTCCTTTCCATGTTTCATAGTCTACTCCAACTTTAGCATTCCAGTCTCCTGTTATAATTATTATATCATGCTTTGGGATTGCACTTATTGTAGGTTGTAATAGGTTATAAAAGTTGTCTATCATCTCTTCTGAGCTATCGGATAGTATTACAAAGAATTATATACACACCAAAATGAGACAGACTCAACAGTGCTCCAAGAAATACCAAGCACGAATATTCAGGAGACTTCATCCAACATCTTGAAAGAGGAAGTACAACAAGCAGTGAAAGAACTCAAGCGAAATAAAGCCCCTGGCATTGATAATATAACAACTGAACTAGTGAAAGCAGGAGGAGAAACACTTACAGACACCCTGCATGAACTAATTAATAAGATCTACTACAACGAGACAGTGCCAGATGACTGGACAAAAGGAATTATCATACCAATATACAAAGGAAAAGGAGACAAAGAATTATGCGATAACTATAGAGGAATAACTCTGCTCAGCATACCAGGAAAAGTCTTCACAAAGATTATACAAAAAGAATCAGTAGTTATATAGAAAAAGATAATGGGAGAAGAACAAGCAGGATTCAGACCTGGAAGAAGTACCATAGACCAACTCTTTACCTTAAGACAACTGATAGAAAAAATACACAGAGGCAAATAAAACTGTATACATCAATTTCATCGACTACAAACAGGCTTTTGACTCAGTATGGCACGAAGGCTTATGGCAGGCTATGAGAAACATTGGTATAGAAGAGAAACTAATAAATCTAATACAAGCAATATACAAGAAAATGGAAAGTGCAGTAAAAGTTGATAAAGACCTATCAGAATGGTTTAAAACAGAAGTCGGGAATAGACAGGGATGCGTGCTATCTCCATCTCTCTTTATAATAATTCTAGAAGTAATCTTTAAAATAGCAACTGAGAATCTAAACATTGGAGTGAATTGTAGTGGAGAAAATATATCAAACCTTAAATTTGCAGACGATGTAAGCTTACTAGCGGAGAGTGCTAGAGGTTTAGAAAGGCTTACAGACCAAGTAAATCAAACAAGCAGAAGATTTGGACTCGGATTAATCCAGCAAAAACTAAAGTCATGGCAGTCAACAAAAAAGAGAGAAAATGATACACATATCAGTAGAAGGAAATAACATCGAACAAGTAAAGAATTTCACATATGTGGGAGGAGAAATATCAAGCGATGGAAGACACGAACAAGATATTAAAAAGAGAGCAGCAAAAGGATTACAGACAATGGGAAGACTTAGACATATTTGGAATGCTAAAGAAATAAAGATCAACACAAAAATTCAAATATACAACACTATCATTGTTCCACAAATGCTTTATGGATCAGAAACGTGGATATTAAAAAGAGCAGATGAAAACAGACTATTGGTGGCAGAAATGAGTTGTTTGAGAAAGATATTGGGAGTAAGTAAATTACAAAGAATAAGAAATGCAGACATCAGGAAAAGACTGGGAATGAAAGAGACAATAATAGATAAAATCAGAAGAAGAAGACTTAGATGGTATGGACATGTAAATAGAATGAACAGTAACAGACTCCCATATAAAGCACTCTACACATACAAAGAAGGAAAAAGAGGAAGAGGAAGACCCAGGAAAAAGTGGATGGATAACATCAAAGAAGACTTCGAAAGATATCAAATGACAATAATAGATGGAATGAGATTAACAACGGAAAAAGATAAATGGAAAAGTTTTGTGTCTAGCTATTGCCGCTAATGAGCTGGCAGAAAGCAACTATGATGATGATGATGATGATCCTTCTGATCGTATGTATTTGATCAATTGTACTCCTTCCCATTCTGAAGCCTGCTTGTTCCTCTGTCAATATTTCTTCTGAGTAGTGTTTGAGTCTTTGTTGTAGCACATTTGTATATATTTACCCTGAGAACGGAGCACCCTAAATCAGTGGCGGCTCTAGGATTTGGCAAGTGGGGGGCCGTTGGGGTTGGCAGCTTCTAATCATGGGGGGCCAACCATTTGTTGTTTAATGTATATAGCATTAAGTATAGGGTCCCAACTGGGAGGTCACTGGGGGGGACAGGCACTCAATAGGGGGCACGGGCCCCTCTGGCTCCCCGGTGGAGCCGCCACTGCCATAAATAGAAGCATTTTAAGTGCGATGCGTTGAGAGCTAGGTGCAGTGCGGTGCGTTGAGAGATAGGTGCGTTGCGAGATAAGTGCGGAGCGTAGATACATTGAGTCATAGGAAGGGTGCGGTGCGCCAAGGAAACGGGCGATAGATAGAGTGCGCAGTGTGAGAGCCTAGTATTCTTAGCCAAAAAGCTAAGACGAACGGACACGTGCCTTAGTGTTGAATCCTACCCTGTGTTGCAGATCGGGTAGAGCCTTCTTGAGCTTTGGAGGCCTTGGGTCCTCGAGCACCCGGTTCGCCACATTATTGGTACCAGAAGTGGGTAGTCTCATAAGGGTAAATCGCACCAAGCAGAGTAAGATAAAGGCTTGATAAGTGGAAAAGACCTGAGTAGCACTCGCAAGTCACTTAGACCAGATTGAGTGTTTGCACAAGGGGCCAAAGACTTGTCTTGGTCCCCAATCTTGCTTCCAAAGTAAAGGTGATATTCCTTCTTCGCTTGAGAAATGATACCTTTTACTGTTTGGAAAATGTCGCTGCCTCACTGTCGCTGGGGTCTTTTAACTAACTTAATAAATCGATAGCAGTTTAGTGTAACATTAAATTAAACTTCCCACTAAGTCTGAAATATTTTAAATGCTCAAAATTTCTTGTTGGCTTTTGTATTGCACTGCTGCGTCGGCTTACATAGCAGCAGCCTGGCAGTAGTATTGCATTTCATCAGAAAATGATGCAATAAACTCTGGGCGATGAGGGTATGGTGGCATTATGCAAGGTGATGCAGTATTGCATAATCTTATGCTTATTTAGGACAGGGATGCACATTGCACAACCTTTACGGTGCTGCCGGCCGCATTATAGATTTTTTACTTCATAAGGGCCACCAGCGAGTCGCAGTGGCGTCATTTGGGGGAGGGAATGGAGCGTGGCCCCCCAAGGAAATGAAAAAATTAATTTATAATGTATTGATGCGCAAAAAATTGCAAAAATTTGCCAAAAAATTGCCAAAAATATCAAAAAATTGCAAATTTGCCAACATTGACCCTAAAATTGCCCCAAATTTGACAAAATTGCCCAAAATTTGACAAAATTTTGCAACAAATTTGCAGAAATGCCTAAGATTTGCAAAAATTTGCCACACTTAGTTATACTGACGCACTGTTGACATCATTACTGCTGCCAAGTGCCTCTGCTGCCTTAGCTAGTTAGTGAACGACACCGGCACTTCTAGTCCGCTCATTCCATCAGCAAATTAAATGGCTCCATCCGCTCCTCCACTGACGAGGAACTTTTCCGTTGGAGAGAGCATTTCTTATTGACCCTCAACTTTCCTTTCAGCATTCTGTCCAGTTAACTCGATTCTAGTGCAGTGGAAACGGGCGTAGAGGTTTCCGTCGATGAACCATCTCTAGAAGAGGCGGTTCGCGCCATTAAGAAACTCAAAAACAGCCGTGTCGCAGACCCAGATGGCATCCCACCTGAACTCTTGAAATATGCCATCAGACCAATCAGCTCCGCTCTTCACTCAATGTTCATCGAGGTCTGGAAACGGGCGGCGTAGCTGCTGACTGGAGAGACAGAATCGTCGTCACACTACACAAATAAAAATCTGTCAAGACCGATTGTAGAAAGTACCGACCCATAACTCTCTTGTCGGTGCCTGGAGAGGTATTTGCCCACGTACTGGCCAGCTTTCAGCCACTTCTGATGAAAATCCGCTGATCTCAGGATTCAAGTTTCACGCCCGGACGCTCCACCATCGATGCTTTTCTTGCTCTGAGACTTTTCTCCAAACTGTATGCCAAAATTTCCAGAAGGAATTTGAAATTTCCGGCGGAAAAGGGCAATTTTTCCCACGGAAACGGCCTAGATTAAACCCTGCCCTGAATGTTGCTTACCTCGATATCAAAGCAGCATTCGATTCGGTCGACCGTGAGGCGCTCTATAGGGAGATCCATTCAACGGGCATGCCTGACGACTGACTATCGATCTTCATCAACACACAAGCGCCACCATCCGTGTCGGTCAAAGCCTTTCCACAAAATGCTAGACATCATCCGGCGTCCGACAGGGGTGTGTCATTGCTCCTGGTCTGCTCTGCATCGCCATCGATTGGATCATGAATTATACGTCTGTGGCGAACGCCACGGATGGCGAGAATATTATTATTAATTACTTACTATTGTTATTAACTTCTCGCTGGGGTACAACGGAGTAGAGACGCGTCCACCGGGTGGCGGATGATGGGGAAGTCCTATGCATGGAAACCTTTTGGGATTGCACCGAATAATACGGAATAAGGCGCCGTGGACAAACTGTACCTGAAGACAACGGTGAAGAGGGCGACCTCAACAGAGGAAGATCTTCGAAACAGGCGGGCAGGCTAAGAGCGATCATCTACTGGCTAAGAGATGAGTCGGTCAGCTCGATACACTGAGAATTCCTGGCCAGTGCTCAGTGGAAATCAAGGTCAAGGGAAGATAGGAAACATTACACTTATGAAAAATCCAGAATATTTGTATAATGCCGGATCGGTCATCGCCCGGAGAAACAAGGCCCGGGCTGGTAGTTTCAATACTAGGACTATCAGTGAAAAGTCAGCTACTGAGTATCAAAGACAGAGACTTGGAAATAAAAAAGCAATTGGAATTGACACATGGAATGTGCGAGCATTAAACTATACTGGAGGCATGCATCTAGTTATAAAAGAATTGGAAAAGTACAGATGGGACATAGCCGGCATTAAAGACACCAGATGGAAAGGAAAGGGAGAATTCACGACACAGTTTGAACAACAAAAATGCCGGATTTTATGCTCATGCAGAGAAGACAACACGATAGTTGAAGTTGCACTAATACTGAATGGCTGTGCATCCAAAGCCTTGATTGTATATAATCCTATATCTTCCCGGTTGATAATGGCCAGATTTCAAACCAAATTTAGCAAGGTGACAGTGATAAATCTGTATGCACTAACAAGCGAGTGTTCTGAGGAAGATATAGAAGAATTCTACTATGCGATTCAAAAATGGATGAATAACATCCCAGAATATGACATTGTAGTGATAATTAATTGGAGACTGGAATGCTGAAGTTGGAAGCGAGAACAACATGGATACACAACATGGAAAGGAACAATAGGTAAATATGGACTACAGAATGAAAATGAAAAAGGCGAAAGATTGCTCAACTTCTGCACTACAAACAAACTAACAATAATGAATACCTTTTCCCAAAAAGACAAGAATAAACAATGGGCACGGATGTCCCCTGATGGTGCTACTAAGAACATGATTGATGATGTCATTGTAAGCAAACGATGGATGTCATCTGTGCAAGATGTAACAACGTGTGCACTGTGCACAGTGTGCAGCTAATGTGGGATCAGACCATAAACTCATTATGTCAAAACTGAAGATGAGAATAAGGAAAGAACAGAAATACCCTACGAATGAATAATCTTGACACAACGCAGTTAAACGACCTTGAAATACAAAAGATATATGGCAAAAAAAATCACGAAAAACTGACACAGAACAATATCACAACTACATTGACGGTAGAAGACCAGTGGATAGGAATAAAAAAGCTATCATGGACTCGGCAGAAGAAATACTTGGGAAGAAGAAAAAAGAAAAGGAAAAAGAGTGGGTCAGTGAAGAAGTAAAAGCACTCAGTGATGAAAGAAGAAAATTAAGGATAGACAAAATTGAAAATAAAAAAGTTACATTGGATTACAAGATAAATTAAAAGACTAATTAAAAGAGATAAGGAAATTTGGGAACAGGAGAAATGCTCAGAAATACAAATCATTTTAATGACAATAGAACCAGAGAGGCCTACAAAGAAACTCAAAGGCTATGAGGAGAGTTCAAAATGAAGATAGCGACTATAAAAGATACAAATGGGAAATCTCTGATGAACAGAATAAACATGCAGAAAAGATGGAAGGAATACTTCAAGGAAATGAATGACCACCCGATAGACACAGATCACAAAATTTTGCAAGAAATGCCAATCACAAATAAAGGTGAAACAGCAGCAGATGAAGTACAAAAGGCAATAAAGCAAATAAAGATCAATAAAGCACCTGGAATATATGGAATATCAACAGAATTCCTGAAGGGAGGCGGAGAAACAATAAATAAGGCATCACATCAGCTAATAAATAAAATATACAATGAGGAGAACATTCCGTCAGACTGGTGTGAAAGAGTGATTGTACCTATATACAACGGAAAAGGAGATAAAGCAGATTTCAACAACTACAGAGGGATAACCCTGCTAAGTATACCAGGCAAAGTACACACCAAAATAATACAACAACGGCTACATAACTATTTTGAAAGAGTAATAAGCGAGGAACAAGCAGGATTTAGACCAGGAAGGAGAACAACAGCCCAGCTGTTTACAATAAGACAAATTATAGTACAATATATTGAAGCAAACAGACGGTATTATATAAACTTTATTGATTACAAACAAGCATTCGACTCAGTCTGGCGGTAAGAACTTTGGCAGACATTGAGACACATCGAAATTGAAGAAAAGCTTATCAAAATGATACAAATAACATATCAGAAAGCGGAAAGTGCAATCAAAGTGGATGGCGAAATATCCGAATGTTTCACCACGAATATAGGAACAAGGCAAGGTTATATACTTTCGCCAACACTGTTTATCATACTTCTGGAGTGCATATTTAGACTGGCATTGCAGAGTATAAAACAGGAGCGAAATGCAGTGGGGAAGATCTAAACAACTTGAAGTTTGCAGACGATATCAGCCTGATGAGTGAAAATATTCAGGATCTACAAACTATCACTAATGAAGTAAATGATACAAGCACAATATTTGGCCTGAAAATTAACAATGAAAAACAAAAGTTATGGCTGTTTCGAGGGATGGCAACGATGAAGCAGAAATCTTACTAAATGGACAGATATTGGAAAAAGTTGAAACATTCAAGTACGTAGGAGGAATACTCAAGAGCGACGGAAAACACACAGAGGACGTGAAAATGAAAAAAACAGAGGCTTACAAACAATGGGAAGAATGAGAACACTATGGAGGAACAAAAGCTTGACAATAAAATTTTATACGGAACGGAAACTTGGGTAATAGAAACATCAGACGAAAAAGTTTAATGTGCATCACCGAGCATTTATCTGTATTAAAAAGCATTTTGCCAATCTGCTGACCACTGAGATAATCTATTTAGGTCTTGTTGCAAAATTTTGCCTCTGCTTCGCTATCACTCTGTCCACACAGTTTTGTGTTACCAGCAAATTTTAAAATTTTTGACATTATATCATCATCAATGTCGTTGAAGTATTGCTCCATTACAATCGATTTCTAGTATGTTTAATTTCAATCAACGTTTGTTAAGGTGGAGTCTTTAATTGAATCAATATTCTTTGGAGATTAGGCATAGAGCAGGAAGGAAAATGTGCTACCTGATTTTTGGAGCAGGGTATCTGAGGTTTAGTTGGATTTTTTGTTAGGTACTGTATAATTTGTGTGTTAACATTTTTGCAATTTTTGGTCATTATGTTATTTTGAGATGGGGTTGTATTTTGACTTTTACTTAAATGTATGATTTTTTCTCGTTAAAAATTCATAACTGTAAGGGGAAGATATGTTATGGGTGCGATCTACTTACTTACTTTATATCTCTTCCGGTGATGTTTTGGACTGATATGTTATTAAAGAATAGGCTATACTTTTATATAAAGTAAACCGAATTCTCAATTAAATTACAACATCGCGCTCCGAGCCCCCAACAATATGTTTAGAAAGGTTGCACATCTAATTAAAAGGCTCGTGATTATTGTTGAAGATAGGACAAAACTTTTGTTTCCAATGTGTGTTCGGTGTCAATATAAACTACATCAAGGCGGTCTGCCTTAAAACCGCCGCTTTTCTGTTTTATTGGACACAATTAGTTATTTATGATTCTAATGCAGTTTTTGCTTTATCGCTGTAACGTTTGTATTGTTGTCTTTATAATGTGCATCATATGATCAATCATATCCAAATTAAATATAAATAGCATAGAATAATTTATATTATCCTGCTGTTGTTTGTCTAATGTGCCTACATCAAACATTTTAATTATAATTATCGTTTGTTAGGCGTCAATATATGACATGCTTACTATTTTATCAAGATTTGGTGGCCACAGGTCGGGTGGTATGAAACCAAGGTTTCCCTGTCACCCTGTGCAGCAGTTCAATACCACTTACTTTTGTGAAGGCACTTGTGACTGAGAGCTTACCTTGGAAATGTTTGTTACATTTATTACCAGTAGCCAGGGTTCGATTTGTGATCTAGAGCAGCGGGGGGGCATGGCGATCAGCGCGGGGGAAACATGGCAGATGCATGGTTTAATTAATATCATTTTATTCCAATTTTCAATATTATTTTATAAAATGTCACAAAATTTATGTAAGCCATAAACGTAATAGCGGAACTGCAAGTTGCAACAATTGAAAATCTGCAACTATCATTTAACATTACTAGGCAGGCAGGAATTGACGCAGTTGTGTCGTGTCAATTTTTTGCCAGATGGTACATCTGAGGCAGCATGTCGCCCATTCATTCATTCATTAGTTCACATGGACGACGGAGCTCCGTTGTGCCAATCTCGTGATGCGCGAGTTGTGACCGCGACCGATGGCTGAGTGCCATTCGTGAAGAATTGTGAACGGAAGACCATCGCCGATCTGCTGGGGCCATGTGGCTGCCAGGAGGTCTTCTCCAGCTCGGGGGAGGACGCGTCTCGTTGCGTCGAGCAATAGCGCAGGCGATAGCGCGATGGGCCGGAATGTTGTTGTCCTGGCGAGCCACATGACCGAAGAGAGAAAGACGGCGTCGCGTGATAATGTCACTGGCAGAAGGACAGTCTGTTTGGAGACTGCTTCATTGGTCACGAAGTCAAACCAGCGAATGCAGAGAAGCTGTCTCTGGCAGCGCATATGGAATGCCTGTAGTCTTTGAGACTCTCGTGTAAGCAGAGTCCAAGTCTCAGAACCATATAGAAGAATTGGCAGGACGCAGGACTGATAAATACGGATCTTGGTATCGAGCTGTATCTGTCTTTGGCGCCATAGAATTTGAAGAGATCTCATGGCAGATGAAGCTATGCCGATTCTGCGAGTAATGTCCCGCTGACACCTGTCATCAGAACTCTGGACATTGCTCAGGTAAGTGAATTCTGACATTTTCCACCTGGTGTCCATTAACGTATATGTCTTCTGCGTCTCCTCCAGAACCCAGATTCTGCAGCTTGATTTTTGTCCAGGACACATGTAATCTCGATGTCGCCCATCGCCAGGAATATTTTTACAGTTTGAAAATTAGTATGTGTGGCGAACGCCACGGATTATTGATTAATTACTAATTAATATTAAAGGTTGCTTAACTGTATAAACTTGTTAGTTAATAATTTAATCTAATTAATTAGCGTTTATTAAAAATGTAAATTTGTGCTAATTTTAATTAATTAAGTTTTAATTCATGTAAAACGGATAAAGTACGCGCTAGGCTAGAAGGGTGTTGAATACGCTAAGACTTCGGTAAAATTATTAGATTCGCCACGTCTGTCCAAGACCGAGAGATGGGTTATAGAAACCAGCAACGACTATAGGTCACCGAGAGAGCCTGCGGTCTTCAGCGACTACTCGCGGTTTTGTATACCATAAAGGCAAGCCTTTTTCCTGCATTATGATTATAATTATCTATGATTATTTTAGGCTACAGCTGAAGACAATTAGAAATAACAAAATGCATGCGTCCAGCTTAAATGCTTCCAAACAGGTAAAGGAAGTTTAACTGCTCGACTGGTATTATAAAAAGAATAATTAATTACTACACATTTAAAGTAACTTAAGGCAAGGATGTAAATATAAATCCACACACTACCGGTACTCTTACGTTGAAACATAATTATCACTACAATTTAAAATGGCATTCAGGTAATCTGGTCCTTATAATGTTTTTTCAAGAACTAAGTAACAAGGACGAGGAAAAGGACCGGCCTGCAAGGACGAGGATAAAGACGTGGACCGATCCCGACGAACGAGGATAAGGATGAGAACTGACTCCAAAAACGAGGATAGGGACGAGGACTTCACATTGGTCCTTAAGGAGCCCTTAAGAACTAGGACCAGAACAAGGATTATCATCTTAGGGTCTTTGCGTGGTAGGATGATTGTCAACAGAATCGATATTCGTAAGCCTAGCTGCATCACAGTACACCTATTGACCACAACGTAATAAATTATAATTAAAGTCTTCAAAATATGCAGAAAAGCTCACCCTTGCCGTCTAATACAATAATACTCAAAATCTTTCGCAGCTGGAGCTCCACCGCCCAGATTCAGAGGGAGAGCTCAAGGCGATCTCTAATCATTTAGTTGGATATATATTATATATTATTTTGAAGATCAGTATTATAGCTGCTATCTAGCTTTTTATGCGAACGAAGGGTTAGTGTAGATCAAAGACTTCTTTTCTATAAGCAAAATTTATCATCAGATTATCTAATCTAATCTTAAACTTCTATAGCGCCACTTTCATAATGCTAATCTAATTTAATCTTAAACTTCTGCATTTAGAGGGCATCACTAATCGGCGATGATAGTTTCCTAGTTGAGTATGCCATAAAATAAATGAATACATTAGTCAGTTAGACCAGATACTGGTTCTTAAAGCAAGATCATATGACTTAATTGCTTATACAGAATGAAAATGAAATATCAAATAATTGCTCTAACCTTGATATTGACTACCACTATCACTTCCTTTGTCGACCTCTTTGTCACCAGCGCCTACACTGATATTGGCTGCAGAGACAACGCATGTGACGTTTCTGATGTTGTATTCTGCTTCGCAAATATAAATGCCAGGATTTTGAAGTAAAATCATCGTTTGATCTAAGGTAAATGTTGTGTGGGTATCTTGCATGAAATGCCATTTGTAACTGACGTTTAAATTACTTTCCACCGAACAGCTTACATTTTCGTGCAACTTTTTCTCTGCTGTTTCATTTTTCGTGAGAAAATCTAAAAATGGTTCGAGAATGCAAGGTTTATTTTTAATATATCAATGATTAAAAATTTTAAAGACCAAACAATCATTCTATTTACCGATAACATGAGAATATTCCAGATTTGGTTAAATGCTCGTTGAACATTGAATACAACTAGAGATCATTTGTTGGAGAAACAGTATTACAGCAATCCACTTACAATTAACTTTGATAACTTCTGTGGTACAATTGTAGCCAAAGGCATTTGACGCTCCTGTGTGGCAAATAGGAATCAATCCATCGAACAATGGATCAGCTTTCGCGGTAACGGTACAGTTAGTGCGATTGGGCTGATATTCGGAAGTTGACCTGATGATAAACTGGCTATCATTTAACTTAGGTGACCATGTTAGCTGAGGTCGTTTTCCGGTGAAAGACACAGTGCATGTAAAGATCATGTTTTCCTGCTCAATTTTGCAAGTGTTAGGACCAACGAATCCATCAGGATGCATGTTGACACTGCAGACAGGATCTGAATCTGTAATAATAATTAATGATAACTGGATTTTAGGAGAATCTCTCCTGTGTCACACATTAGACAGATATCGCGGGTGCAGATTTCGATGAGAATGTGGTCTAGCTACATGTAGACCTGTGCGCCGCTGCCGCCGCCGCCGACGTTTCGCATGACGCCGCCGCCGGTTATACAGGTTCGGCGCGCCGCCGCCGAGAGGATACCGGCGTGACGCCGGCGTCCCTATGGTGAAATTATTTCTCTCATGTAACCAGAGTAGACCAATACTGTTGTAATACGTGGATAAAAATGTCTTCACCATATAGGCAACACTAGCTAACTCAAAACACACGTTACTTATTTACTTCGCTTTATTCGTCTATCGAATAACATCCTGTATTGTTTACATTCTGCAAAATGGCTAAAGAAAAGCGTTTTCGATGAAAATTACGCGAAGACCAAAAATATGCTAAAATTATGCCAAAATTAACTGTGCACAGTTAATTACACGAGCAGTGAACCTATGCGTCGTAACTGAGAGCGTTTTTGTTTAAACACTCTTAGTCTAGTTTAAATCTTCCTAGTGTGATGTCGGCGGTGCTTTGTTTTCAAAGTTGGCACATAAACGTTTTAAAAGTTTTCATTTAATTAAGGTCAATTTCGGATATATAATGAAGCAATATAATCTGATAAGAAATTTTCCAATTTTGTTCTTTTTATACACTTCCTATATTGTATAATTTAATTTTTAATGTGTATTATAAGTTTGAAACATTGTTTTCAAATGAACCGGGTGACAAAAGACCATGAGAATTGAACAAAAACGACGATATAATATTGCATCCTTTGTAGTCACACGTATTGTACTCAGAGATGGACATGGGTTGGGTTAACCCATGGGTTGGGTTGGGTTGGGTTGGATTGGGTTGGGTCATAAATTTAGGCAATTGTGGTGGGTTGGGTTGCAAAACGATGATTTGAACGTGTCACAGTGCACACACCATATATTGGTTATATAAAAATGGTTATGGCTTTCCCGCATTTTCATTTATCAAATTGCAGCCGAACTGTCGCTGGCAACACTGGCTTATGACGACTATTAGTTAAGCGATTGGGGGGGAGGGTTACATTTAGGACTTTCTTGAGCCCCTGGTTCTATTGATCCAAACACAGTTGTTCCTGTATAATAAAGCATTAAAGGCATAAGCCTATCTCCTTTGAGACATAAAACCCTCATCGCCGTTGTGGCCCCCGTTGCGTTCTCGGTATTGTTCGGCGTCATATGCCTATAGATAGATGTTGATCCTCATCCACGAGATATTTACATAAGACGGTGAAAGTAAATAATACAAAGCATTGGAATCGAGAATCGAAATTGATGAATGAAAGATATTGTAGTCACTTTCCTTGAACCATCCACTGTAAATCCATCTTAATTCCCTTATTTCCTCCAATAACATTTATGAGCTACTGCGTGCGAACTTTCTAAGCATATGCTATAATGGCTCAAGGATTCCTTATTCGTTAGCTGAATTTTTAGAGAGTATAGGCCTATAGGCCTAAGTACAAATCATAACTCGAACGTCAACTTTTCTTTGCACGTCACTGATAATTATAATGGCGGAAAATATACAGCGACACTTGAGAGGTAATTTTTTAAAATGATTTTATGCAGTAATTGGCAAATTATTGCTTATCAATAAATTTCCTGAAATTGTTTACTTGAAGTTTGAATGGGTTGGGTTGGGTTGGGTGAATACTTGCAGTTGCCGGCATGGGTTGAGTTGGGTTGGAGATTTGATGGGTCGGGTTGGGCTGGGTTCTAAAAAATGGACCCATGTCCATCTCTGATTGTACTATATTATCTTGAGCACTCGTGAATAAGCTGGTGCACTGCGCCAAGCTTTCGGGCAGCGCTATAGAAATTTCGTGTTTACTTACTTACTTACTTACTTACTTACTTACTTACTTACTTACTTATTAACCGTTTGTAAGCCGCCGACGCCGTCAATGAAGTCCACGCCGCCGCCGCCGAAAAAATTGGTTCGCCGGTGATACAGCGGTCAAACGCCGCCACCGACCCTCAGAGCGTCGGCGCACAAGTCTAGCTGCATGACATTAAAATTTAATGTAATTTAATTTAATGTAATTTAATTTAATGTAGCTATCTATAGTGTATTTAATACACTATAGATATCTTATCTAAATATTTCTATGAAGATGGTCTCATAACATATCTACTATGGATATTGCAGGACTACCACCACTTCTGGCATTAGTCCTACATTTGTCAATATTTGGCATGTCTACTTCATCAACAAAAGTCCTTAGTTCCCCAACAATTCAGAATAGTCAACTACATTCATTACAATAGATCAGTGCTTATTGTATAGTAATTTTAATACTAGTACTGAACAAAGTTTCGTACACAATACTGTCAGATGCGTTTCACTGAACACTTGTACAGCATCATGGCTTGAACAATAGTAAACGCCGGCGTGTTCTGGTTTTACACCCGCAATTATAAGGTTGTACGTTCCTGTTGTATTGCCAACTTCCAAACTGAATCTGTCTTTGTGAGCATCGTCGAACTGTCCACCAGCATAAATGGACGTATTGAGTGAGTTGAAATGCCACTGAATATCTACTGATGCATTCGGAGAGCAGTTTATTACAGCTGAATCGTCGACCAGGACTTCGACATCGAGTGCACCGAAACCTAGATTTAAATAGGGAGAATTATATAGTCCTGCTGTCACACAGTTCACTTCACTTCCAAGTTCTGCCTTCGCTTAGAGATGTAGCGACAATTTTAAAATGAATTCAGATCAATAATAAGGCCAATTAACTTATGGAGTATTAAATACGGTGTTATATGTAAACATTGATTGATGAATTTCATTTGGCCATCATACAGCTCTGCATATGGTTACCTGCAGGGGCGCCCACACAAGGGGGAAAGTAAGCAAATGCTTCCTAGAAAACGTAGGGGGAGGAAATTCCCCCTGAGTTTTGGTATTACGTTAGAGTAGCATATTAATTCGATAAGCCCCTAAATGCCTGTGCAAGTAAATTACTGGTTTTACTACAGTGCAATTTTGTAACTTCATATAAGCTTACCGGTACTCAATTCAAGTTCATTATTATCAAGCATTCATAAAAGTGTATTATTATTGTCACTTTTACGCACAGTCATTCTAATGATGCAGAATATAAACTTCATGTGAAATATAAATAACTTATAACAAACCAATAGACTCACATGAAGTTTACATTCCAAATTAGACTACTTCAAATTCCCCCACAATAGCCTTCCAAAGACCTCCATCAACAAATTACAATCCATTCAAGACTGTGAAACAGTGCAATTAGATATTGTTAATAACTTGTTTCAGTCAGCCGCCTTAAGTCTAGTTATCCCTTTTGCAGTTGTTGCAGCTTTAATGCCTCTAAAAATTGATGTAGGCCTAGGTGTGGTTGTTGGAGAAATCTAATTTTTAAACTAAATACTAGGGCTGCGAAAATTAACGATTAATCTACCGATTAATCGTTAAAATTTTTAATCGATTAAAGAAAATTTAATCGATTAATTTTTCGATTAAAATTTAATATTTTTATATTTAATATTTCCCTTAATTTTTAGTAGTTTTATTAATTTTTAATAGTTTCTAGCTTCTTCTGTTCCCCAGTACAGTATTATTATTCTATCGGCAAACGTTAATAGCATAGATTTTAATTTAAATCTATGGTTTAAACCGTAATCAAAAATGGCCAGATATAAGAGCCAAGATAAGAGCGACGTAGCTGTAAAGAAATTAAGCGGAAAGTTGAAGACAAAGCTCGATCATACGCGTATGACAAAATAAAATACGTAAAAATACGTGCGTATGAATAAAAAAATAAAATACGCGTATGATACGCGTATTTTATGTCTGATCTGTTGCTTATAATTTGCTTACTTAGCGAGAAATATCAATTGCGACGTCACGCCACGTCACTGTAACTGATCCCAAAATTTACTTCGTTAACACTTGTTCCTCTGTTAATTTCTCTGTGCAGGTAAATGGTTAACAGACTGCGGTAATCGACGCAATTTCATGGCTATGCAGGCCTAATGGTAGTATTGCTCACGTATGATAGCGCGTATGATAAAATGTCATACGTTAAAATACGTGCGTATGATACAAAAAATATAATACGTATGATACGTATGATCGAGCTTTGGTTGAAGAAACATTTCATTTTTAAACTAACTGTGGAAGAACAAACAGACAAAACTCCAAAACCTGCTGAAGGAAAAATAGAAGATGGCAGTAAAGTCTACTGCGTTCACTTCGATAAACAATTTGCTTATCGGGGTTAAAATACATCGCTGACGTACCACCATTGGGGAGTGCCAAATGCCAATGCGCCGGCATAAAGTCTCAAACACGTGCATCAAATTTCAAGATTTGAATCTAATATTACCCCAAAATGTGTACGTCATTATTATTGTTATTAAACGACAGAAACTTCTGGTGGGAGATAGGGTTAGGGTTAGGGTAACCCTAACCTTAATTAATCGAGATTAATCGATTAATCGATTAAAATAATTTCCGATTAATCGAACAAATTTTTAATCGTTACCAGCCCTACTAAATATTAAACAAAATAGATAATTTGCAGGCAATTTTGAATAGTTTGCCAGCGCAATTACTGCGATATCTCTCTTTAGTTTCAACTTACATATATTAGTGCTTTGTGGCTGGCGGAATGTTTCGAGAAACTGAGAATTAGAAGTTACTGGTATGAGACCTATCCAGGCGCACCAAAGTGTGCAATGTAGTGTCCAAAATGCACGGAAACTCACTACGAGCATCTTTTGATTTAAAAAATTTTCCGGGGTTATACCCCGGACCCAGGCTTTTTCCCATAAATTTGCGGTGGGGTGCCAATGTCCAATGTTATACTGCTAGTTTTTCTAATAATAATAATAATAATAATAATAATAATAATAATAATAATAATAATAATAATAATAATAATAATAATAATAATAATAATAGTAATAATGTGATGTAGATAAATCCATGCTGGATCCCCGTTTAGGTGTAGGAGAGGGAAGGGAGGACAGGAAGGGGGAAGCTGCTTCCAGCAGTCAGAGGGATGGGCGCCTCTGGTTACCTGGATAACAAAGATTAAGAAAGACAAAGGAAGACAATAAGTGAGGCACTTAACTACCGTAAAACTCTTAAAGCACACACTACAGTGTCTTTAAAACACTAAAAACACAAATTAACTTCAGGGAAAGCTTTATAAACAAATTCTTGATAAGCACCAGTGGTTGGCTTATGCTCTAAAACTACGCCTTCGATGCTGGAAATAATTAAATTACATCGATTCCTGGGAATGAATACACTCAATCGTCCTGCTTTGATGTGATAATGTAGGCTAACTGGTGATAATTTCCATCGACCAATTCACTGATTAAAAGTTAAAGGCAAAGATGATCGTGAAAATTATACGGCCAGGTTGTTATAACATTTAACAATTCTTAAATTAGGAACGACTGGAGCTCGGCCCATGCTACGCTACTTGAACTTATACCCTTGAAAACATATATAGAATAAGTTGGGGGATTGTCAGTCTTTGTCATGTAATCTGAAAACAATGCGCAAGATCAATTTAACAGCAATGTAATATAACCAAACACCGCCCAAGACCCCGTTCAGGGAACGAACCATACTCCCCCAGGCCTTCTGGTTCCTTGGTTCCCCCATTCCGGAACCCTGCATGGTTACGCCACTGATGATCCGCCAGCTCTCGATCATAATGTGTATGCATAGTTTTAGGTTTTATGCATTGCTGGCTCAAATAAGGAGTGTATAAAATTAATTTTTCTTTTTGACTGTTCATTTCCATCATTTGCCCTCTGTTATGACACTATTAAATAAACTTCTTGAGGCCATGCACAGCGATCGTTGTTGTGGCTTTTGAAAATATATTCTCAACGTGACTCACCCTTTGTTGACGATGCAATACAAATTGTCAGAAACACCGCTGTTGTCTGTATGTTGCGATTCGCCATCATAGGTCTATTATTCGCTGCTCATAATTTTTATCGCTTTTCCCATTAATTCCAAAGAACGATCAGCCTGTCCCTGACTCTTAGCAAACTGCTTCTGAAGCCCAACTGCGGCGTCCTTTGACGATAGTAATACTATCGGGACGTTTTTCCTTTTTATTTGCACGCGTAGAGTCTGTATCTCTTCAAATCATCGAAACCTACGAGTAGCCTATAACCAAAAACCATAATTATTAAGCCCCGCTGTGACCGAAGCCGGCTACGAATTATATGAGGAATCGGCCGGATATTTATAATGGGTGCTTTTGAGTCGACATTACAAATCTGTGCGCAATCGCATCTCAATTCATACGGCAACAAATAAGAACTGGCCTATGGTTAAAATCCGTTCTGATGTGTAGAACCTCAAATCAACGATATATTCGACGATTGAATTGCGATTAACCAAAGTTAACTCAGGTTACAAAGTTAAATTAAATAAACAGTTATCCATAAGGCGTTCTCAAATGATGTCACGCACTCTAGTTTTAATCTCTTAGCTCGTAAATTCACACACAGACGCGCACACTCGCACACGCACACATATAAGGCCTATATATATTCAAAAATATAGCATATATTGGAGATTATATATTAGGAGATGTATTATACATATAGGAATATAATTAGATAAACATAAGTGCATAAGGCTCATTTTGGACCGAAATTCTATGCATCAGTATAAATTCTAACTATAAATTCCGTTTAATAGGATTTTAAGAAGAAGAAGTGTAGTATCCAGAGTCTTTAATCTGAAATTGCATAGATACCACGCAACTCGCCAAAAGTAATCAATGATATCAGACTATCATGTATAACATAAGGCGGCAGGCTTGTATTTACGTCACAGGCCTTATCATGCTCCTAGCTCTTAAGTATGAGTATATTTACCCAACACAGTAGAATATCAATATTTACTCAAGTTCAGCAGACTATGTGAAAGAGGAAACCATGGTTTGTAACCAACATTGACTAATACTGCAGAAAACGAAAGTTGCAAAGACGTACACCACACTTAAAACGTCAAGCTAAACCGAAACCGCTGCATGGACTCTCATTACTACTCTACTGAAGTCCTCGCCTATAGTAAAGAGTCGTATGTAAGTGGTTAAATTTTAACCATGACAACTAAACATGTTTAAATTTTATTCCAAAAAACTTAGTGGGGATAAGAAAAGAGGTGGTCTACTTCATTTGTGACACCTTGACGGCTGCTCTCATAGCAAACGTCAGAAGATGCAAAGCCTCACCATATTATTATCTCATTGCCTTTGGAAGATGGTAGCGTGACCAGAGGTAAAACTGCAGATGCTATGGGCAAAGTGGCAGAAAACAATGTACGGTGTTCTAAAACAAGTTAGCGCCAAAATATTTTGCGCGCCATCACTTAATAAACTTTGTACTCTTTTTGAATATCAACTGTGAGTCAGTAAATAAGTAAGCAAGTGTAATCTTGAGAAACGTAACACTCTGGTAGATGCTCATTCTTAGGCGCTTAATCATTGTTTGAAATAGCTGTAGTTGGGATGCAATAGTCGACCATTTTAGAACCTATAGGGGTCTAATGAATTTCAAAAAATAATGGGAAGAACTAATATTTGGAAAACAAATTTTCTTACCAAAACAGCACTTCTAATGCATATATGGTAAAGAGATCTTGTTTGCAGGCCGGAGACCATGCTGTTGCGCAGTCTCATAATTACAATATGATGACTGCAAATTCGTATATTGGCTGTGCAGTAGATACATGTGCATCAATCTCTTTTAGGCGTTACCACCAACGCACCGTCTTACATTACTGAGCTTTTCAAATCACCCTCTTCCGCTGCTCATCGCCGGCGCCACTCCACTGATCAGAAGAATGTTTATGTCCCCAGATCACATACTGCTCTTACTCAGCGTCGGGCTTTTGCAGTGACTGGACCCTCCCTCTGGAATGCCTTGAACCCATCCATTCGGGAATCACTTCTTACCCCCTCGCTCTGCTAAATGCGAAAGCTAAAGTCTCGCTACTTTACCCTGCGACTCCAATGTCAGGAGCGCCTCTGAGTAGAAATAGAAGAGGCGCAATACAAATTCCACATTACATTATATTAACCGATAATCTAATTAATATGAAATCTTGCGTATAAGCTTATCTAGCATCCCAATCTTTGCACTCCTATGACAAAATCAGTAGGACGAATAAGATGTTAAAATTGCTGATCTGATGTTTGCTTTTCCGGATATCCAGAATCATGAAAAACAGCAGAAATAATTTTGTTAACTTAAAACTTTATCAAATTTTGTACGTACTATAAGCTGGGCTATAAAGGCTACGCCTTGAGACAGACAGGTCCAAAGAGGCAGAAATATAAATGAAAATATCAAAATAGAAATATCAATGCGCTTTTATAATTCGCCGAAAACATCACTGACAGGCAATGGACATAATGCTGTTGCTGGATCATAAAAGTTTGTTCCATTTCCCGTTTAGAATTCTGCTTTATACGATCTGAACTAATCTTATATAATTCTCGATGTCTGTCGCGTCCGTCTGTCCGTCCGCAACACGGCGGGTATTGCAAGACGCTGTTGTCATTGACAACCAAATATTGCTTAATCAAAACTGTCAACGGAGCGTTTAACGAAGCGTCTTAATTGCAGCTTTAAACCCCCGTCCCCCTTCCTCACCCCATCCCTCTCCCAATCGCCCAGGCCCCAACCCATTCCTGCCCCGGCCCCAAACCCCTTTTCCCTTCCCTTTCTCCATCCCTCTTCCCTCTCCCCATCCCCTCCCAATCCCCTGGCCCAACCCATTCCGGGACCCCGGCCCCAAACCCCTGTTCCCTTCCTCTCTCCATCCCCCCTTCCTCTCTCAATCTCCCTCCCAATCACCCCCGGCTCCAACCCATTCCTGCCATGGCCCCAAACCTCCGTTCCCTTCCCTCTCCCCAACCCTTTTCCCTCTCCCCATCCCTCTCCCAATCGCCCTGGCCCCAACCCATTCCTGCCCCGGCCCCAAACCCCTGTTCCCCTTCCCTTTCCCCATCCCCCTCCTCTCCTCTCCCCATCTCTTCCCCAATCGCCCAAGCCCTGTTTCCAAACCTACACAACGCTGCTCCGAAAACCCGTACAACCCACTTTCCTCCTCCCAAACCTCCCTTCCTCTTCCAATGCCCTGTCCCCGTTATTATATATATATATATATATATATATATATATATATATATATTCCTTCCTAGCCTCAATACCTATTTTTTAAATTTTACCCTCAAATGGGGATTAAATTTTCAGACGCCGTCACCGTACTGGAGATTTTTTAATTTTTGGAAAAGCGTTCTTCAGAAATGATTGATGTAACGTTTTAAATTTGCTATATCTCAGGCTCTATAGGAGCTAAAAAGATGAGGTTTGCACCATTGTTTAGATTGTTTATTCCTCTTTCTAACCGTCCGTGCAAAACAACAAATGTGGGGGTAGAGTCCACTTTACGGCGTAAAATATCACCCTCTTCCCCCAAAAAATTTTAAAGCCCCCTAGCAAAATATTTTCAGCGGTAACCCCACTTTGGTCAGCGGCAAAGTTATAAAGGGATGTCAGAGGAACAAAATAAACCAAAAAGTTTGAAAATCGGTTGACATTTGGAAAAGATCTATCAATTCTAACTCGACGACCCCAATGTTTGAACATAAGTATTATGAGCGAATTTCGCGTAAGTTTTGAATTCTGAGAAAGTTTCCAATTTTTTTAAAATTTGCTACATCTCATGCTATATAAGAGATAAGAAGATGAGGTTTGCACCATTGTTTAGCTTTTTCATTCCTCTTTCTAACCCTCCGTGCAAAACAAAAAAGTCGAGCGTTCACGAGCTTTCCGACAATCGAGTGAGAATGAGGAGCAGGCTGTTGCTTGGCGTGCAAAAGCAGCACAGCAAATAAGAGAATCAAGCACTGCATGTCGTTCGACACTGCCAAATCATTACACTTACGTTGACTATCAAGTTTCAGAAAATTCATGCGAATGGGCATTAACTCGGTTGGAGGAAACCTGGAAAAGGCGGCGAGTTAGGTAAATTAATTGCGCAAAATCCTATTGCATTTGCAAAAAATCGGGTAGTAAAACAGCCAATCTTCCCCGTCATTTTTGACGGGTAAACACCTAGTCTATATATATAATTCTCGATGTCCGTCCGTCCGTCCGACGGCAACACGGCGGGTATTGCAAGACGCTGTTGTCATTGACAACCAAATATTGTTTAATCAAAACTGTATTGACAACGGAGCGTTTAACGAAGCGTCTTAATTGCAGCTTAAACCCCCGTCCCCCTTCTCTCACTCCATCCCTCTCCCAATCGCCCAAGCCCCAACCCATTCCCGCCCCGGCCCCAAACCCCTTTCCCTTCCCTTTCACCATCCCCTTCCCCTCTCCCCTTCCCTCTCCCAATCGCCCTGACCCCAACCCATTCCGGCCCAAGCCCCAAACCCCTGTTCCCCTTCCACTCCCTATCCCTCTCCCAATCCCCTTCCCTCTCCCCATTCCTCTCCCAATCGCTCTGCCCCAACACATCCTGCCCAGCCGCAGGCCCCAACCCATACCTGCCCTGCCCTACCCCACAGGCCCCAAAACCCCCGTTCCCATTCCCTCTCCCAACCCTTCTTCCCTCTCCCAATCGCCCTGACCAACACATCCCCGCCCAGGCCCCAACCCATACCTGCCCACCCTAACCCACAGGCCCAAACCCCGTTACCCTCCCCCTCTCCCAACCCCTTCCCTCTCCCAACCCCCTTCCTCTCCCCAAACCTCTCTCAATCGCCCCAGGCCCCAACCTAAACCTGCCCTGCCTACCCCACAGGCCCCAAACCCCGTTCCCATTTCCTCTCACCAGCCCTCTCCCAACCCCATTTCTCTCTCACCATCCCTTTCCCAATCGCCCTGGCTCCAACCCATCACTGCTCCGCCCTACCCCACCGCCCCCAAACCCCGTTCCCAAACCTACGGCCACAAACCCCGTTCCCAAATCTACACACGCTGCTCCGAAAACCCGTACAACCCACTTTCCTCCTCCCAAATCTCCCTTCCCTCTCCCAATGCCCTGCCCCCCGTTATTATATATATTTATTCCTTCCTAACCTCAAACCCTATTTTTTAAATTTAACCCCTCAAGTGGGGATTAAATTTTCAGACGCCGTCACCGTACTGGGGATTTAATTTTTGGAAAAGCGTTCTTCAGAAATGATTGCTGTAACGTTTTAAATTTGCTATATCTCAGGCTATGTAGGAGCTAAAAAGATGAGGTTTGCACCATTGTTTAGGTTGTTTATTCCTCTTTCTAACCGTCTGTGCAAAACAAAAAAATTGGGGGTAGAGTCCACTTTACGGCCTAAAATATCACCCTCTCCCCCCGAAAAATGTTTAAAGCCTTCTAGCAAAATATTTTCAGCGGTAACCCCACTTTGGTCAGCGGCAAAGTTGTAAAGGGATGTCAGAGGAACAAAATAAACCAAAAAGTTTGAAAATCGGTTGACATTTGGTAAAGATCTATCAATTCTAACCCGATGACCCCAATGTTTGAACATAATTATTATCGGTGAATTTCGCGAAAGTTTTGAATTCTGAGAATTCTGATCAAAATTACATGATCCAGCAAAGGCATTATGTCCATTCCCATTGATGCTATTGCTGGATTATGACTGAATTTCTAAGTGGATTTCTGTTCCATTAAATATTTTAATTTTAGTGTCCTACTTTTTTGAATTTGCTATATCTCAGGCTATATAAGAGCTAAGAAGATGAGGTTTGCACCATTGTTTAGCCTTTTTATTCCTCTTTCTAGTCCGTGCAAAACAAAAAAGTCTAGCGTTCACGAGGTTTGCGACAATCAAGTGAGAATGAGGAGCAGGCTATTGGTCGGAGTGAAAAAGCAGCACAGCAAACAGGAGAATCAAGCACTGCATGTCGTTCGACACTGCCAAATCATTACACTAACGTTGACTATCAAGTTTCAGAAAATTCACGCGAATGGGCGTTAACTCGGTTGAAGGAAAAGGCGCCGAGTTAGGTAAATTAATTGCGCAAAATGCTATTGCATTTGCACAAAATTGGGTGGTAAAACAGCCAATCTCCCCCGTCATTTTTGACGGGTAAACACCTAGTTCTAATATAATTCATAAATAGATCATAAGCTTATTTGACGTCACCGACATACCGTCCACAATTATACAATGTGCGATAAACTTTTAATATTTCTAAAATAAGAATAAGTCAATCTCACACTGCACCTTCTAATTGCAAGCTGAGTTTGAAAATCTAGTTCAAACGAGAGTCATTCTCTCAGTTTTGGTATTCATCTAGATCTCATCGGGCAGACAGACAAATTGAGACAATCCATATAACAAGGCAATTTATTTGCTCTAGATTTTATAAGCGATTGCTGCAATTGTTATTAATGCATAGAAAACGTATTCCAAGATAGCCATTTATTCACTGTAAGTTACAAACAACGTTGATGCACGTACATGAAACGAAGCATTATTGTTTAAAGAATTTTAGCATAAGTCTACAGCCTATTGCGACCGGTAGCACTCTACAGTGCAGATTAGACACACGCTCGAAAATGCTACGACGCTGTCTTTCAGACGAGATCGAACGACTGCCGCCCTAATCTTCGCCCGGAATTCCATCACGGGTCGGATCCGCCAAGTTCGACGATGGATTATATTCACGGAACGACCGCACCTGAGTAATTCATCGACTAATCTTGCCATGCGTAGAGTTCCTTACAACATCTCTGCGGATTTTCAACATTTTCTTCCGTGCTTCGTTGGCATGTCTGCGAACGTTTCTACTGTGAAAGATCGCTTTCTATAGGATTCACCGCCGTTTTCGTTGGGGGGGGGGTCGAAATCCGTCATTCGACCGAAACGGACTTTCAAGAGTGTCATCTACGTTCGTCATTGACATGCAAATGATGTCAAAACGCCTTTGATTTGGGCCTACGCTCTGTTACGGCGCTATAGAAGTCCTTTTGGATAAATAAATAAATACTGGTTCGTGTTTGTCTTCGAGCTAAATTGGTATATCGAAAAAGACGAATAGTGTATGGATCCAGTCGGTTCCCTTGAAAACTCTGATAATTAATCCAGAGAACTGGGTTTTGATTAACGGGTTTAATGAACGATATAATAATTTGCCAATTTAGACCCCTCAGAATATTGCGAATCTGTGAATTTGTATAATCTAATTCCTGTCGGTCTGTTTGAAGCCGCGGCATTTGGAATTGTCTAGTCTAAGGATCCACTTATGACTGGCTATCACCGCCGATATATCGGAAGGAGTCCCGTGTTAGGGATCCAGCAATGTGAATAATGTAGGCTTACTTCTAACGGTATCTGTCGCGAAGGTTGCTTAAATTAATTACAGCCGTGTGAATTGTACGTTTCAACGATGCTAATCTCGAAACGCTAATGGAATAATTTATTATTACTGTGTGTAAGATGAGGCGAAGCGCTATAGAAATTCACGAGATTCTACTTACCTACTTACTTTATTATTATTATTATTATTATTATTATTATTATTATTATTATTATTATTATTACGACAATTTATATAGCGCAGTAACATAGCTGGGGCTAAAGTCAAGAGCGCTTTACAACTTATATTATTATTATTATTATTATTATTATTATTATTATTATTATTATTATTATTATTATTATTATTATTATTATTACGAAGAGCGCTTTACAACTTATAAATGTGTTTTTAGCTGTAGCCTGCCTTCTTTGGTATGTACATAGATGAGCTAATAGACCTAGATGCTGGATGTAAAATCAAAGGGTTATATGTTGGTTGATTAGCCTACGCATATGGCATAATGTTATTAAATCATTCAGCTATTGCGCTAGAAATGATGCTATGCATTTTCAGCAGGATATACTAATTATTTTGATGGGTTGTTCAATGCCGCAAATTCTATGACCCTGAGTTTTGAACCCATATGGGTTATCGGATGTTCTCCTCTAAGGATGAATGACTGTGTAGCCTATAGAAATGTGTCACTTCGATTAGGTACCTAGGGATTAACATTATTGCTGTAAGGAGATTTATGTGTACTTATGAGCATGTAAAACTGAGATTTCAAAGGCTTTTAACTATATTTACTATAGGGTCAAAAGCGTCAAACTCTGAGCTTGTGACTTTTGAGCTAATGCTGCTGCTGCTGATGGTAATGCTGATGATGATGGGGTGATATAAAGAATTATTATCTGTATTATTATCGTGTATCTCGTGTATCTGCGTAATTGCTCAGCACTGCAGCACTACAGTATGCAAATAAACTATTTTCGCTTTAAGGTAACAATATAAAAATTGATATAATACAAACGAAACCAATGAAAATGGCCCTTGTGAAAAAAGCAGTTTCGTATTAGGTCTATACTAGTAATTGCTGATGAGCAAAAGCCCATCTGTAATTGCAGCAGGGCCGCCGACAGAGGGGCAGGGGATAATTGCACAAGGGCCCGGCGGCCTGCAAGGGGCCCGGGCCCTGTGATGATGATGTATCAACAGTAGCCTGAACCCTGAAAAACTACTGACAGCAAAAAAAGGTTATCTTCTCGTCGTGAACACAGGGGCCTGGCGAATGTCAGGGGCCCCTGGTCGATCATGTTAAGTAAACCCCTAAAAACACTAAAAAGAACCGAGAACCAAAATAGGTCATTTTTTCCACACACTTGTCAGATCAGGGGCCTGTGACTATTTTTTGCACAGGGGCCCGGAAATTCTCTCTTTTACAAGCAAAATTTATCGTCAGATATATCGTCATTTAGAGGATATCCTTAATCGGCGATCATAGTTTCATAGCTGAGTATGCCATACAAATCAATGAGTACGTTAGTCAGCTAAACCAGATACTGGTGCTTAAAGCAAGATCATATGACTTAATTGCTTATACAAAATGAAAATGAAATATCTAATAATAATTGATCTAACCTTGTTCTTGACTACCACTACCACTTCCAAAAGTCCTTATGATATAGTTTCCCAACAATTCAGAATAGTCAACTACATTCATTACAATAGATCAGTGCTTATTGTATAGTAATTTTAATACTAGTATTGAACAAAGTTTCTTACACAATACTGTCAGATGCGTTTCACTGATCACTCGTACAGTATCATGGCTTGAACAATAGTAAACGCCAGCATCTTCCGGTTTTACACAGGTAATTATAAGGTTGTACGTTCCTCTCGTACTGTCAACTTCCAAACTGAATCTGTCTTTGTGAGCATCGTCGACCTGATCACCAGCATAGATGGACGTATTGAGTGAGTTGAAATGCCATTGAATATCTACTGATGCATTCGGAGAGCAGTTTATTACAGCTGAATCGTTGACCAGGACTTCGACAGCGTGTACACCAAAACCTAGAATTGAATAATGATTATGTAGGCCTATTGTCACATAGTTCACTTCACTTCCAAATTCTGCCCTCACTTAGAGTTATAGACAACAATTTTAAAATGAATTCAGATCAATAATAAGGCCAATTAACTTATGGAGTATTAAATACGACCAGTGGCGTAGCCAAGATTTCCGGAAGGGGGTTTGGTTTTAATGTTTATCAACTCTGAAAAAATCTTGACAAGCAAAAAAAATGTCATCATCTCCGTTTCTTCTCTTTTTTCCTCTTCGTCGTAATGACAAGCAAAAAAATCATCACCTCACACCTTTACATTCTATCATTCTATACCAATAGGAATTTTTCCGGTCGACACCCAAGAGGGAGTTTAACTCCAAAAACCGGGTCGAAAATTAAAAATGCATGGGAACACATACATTTTTTTCCGCCGCCAAGGGGATTTAACTTCCCAAATTCCCCTTTGGCTACGCCACTCAATACGACATTATATGTAAACATTGATTGATGAATTTCATTTGGCTATCATACAATTCTGCATATAGGGTCGCCTGCATATCCCAATGAGGATACAAAGGTCAAGAAATAAGGCAAAGGAAGTCAATAAGTGAGGCACTTAACTACCGTAAAACTTTTAAAGCACACACTACAGTGTCTTTAAAAACTAAAAAACACAAATTAACTTCAGGGAAGGCTTTATAAAGAGATCCTTGATGAACACCAGTAGTTAGCTTATGCTCTAAGAGTACGCCTTCGATGCTGGGAATAATAATTAATTATTAATTACTAAATCCGCTTATCGATTTCTAGGAATGAATACACTCAATCGTCCGGATTCGATGCGATAATGTAACTGGTGATAGTTGACATCAACCAATTCACCGATAAAAGATTAAAGGCAAAGATTATCGTGAAAATTATACGGCCAAATAATTATGACATTTGACCGAAGTGCCTGTCGGACGGAGGAAACGAGGCAGAAAAGGATAGGCACTCCTTTTACCGTCGTCTAATAACCATATCTCTGCAGGCAATCCACAAAAACAGTACAACGGCATAAGCAAGGAGTGCAATAAAAAAATCAAAATTACACCTCACCTAATAAAGTTCCGTTGTCAAAGTTTCTGTTTAAAATAATCTGCTGTCCTATGGGGGCGGGAAGATAGATGAGTGGTAATATCATTGGGCAGGCACGCCGACGACACGGGTTCAATCCCGTAGGAGCCCCTAAGGTCGACTCAGCCTTAATCGCTAGAGGGCGATAGTAACATCAAATGAGTAGCAATGGCAACATTGCGATAGTAACCATAGGTTCGGCGGAAGAGACTGGCCACCGTCCGCCGATGTATGGCTTAGCCACCTATGGGCTGCTGGCTACTAAATACGGGGATCAGCACCGGACCCTACGGGCGTGAGCCTACGGGTGAAAACCTTTAACCTTGCTGTCCTAGCAAATTCTATCATAGGCTCATATGTTCCCCATTGGTATAGTCACGAAGGTGGTCCGGAGCAGGGGCCGACCCTAAGCGATATCAACAAGGCCTCAACCCTCAAGGCCAATATGATGACCAAGGACTCAACCCTCAAGGCCAAGGCCAGAACCAAGGACATGTACCTTCTCCAAAAGGAGTCCTAAAAGCCAAGGCCAAGAACTGCGGACCCCCTGTGCAGGTTAACATACGTCGTGAGATTTCAGCTAAAACGTCGATAATATTTTAACTGGAGGTAGGGTGATTTTCAACAGAGTCGATCGATATACGGCGACCGAGATCCATTGCAGTACACCTATTGGCCACTACGCAATAAATCATAATCAAGGTCTTCAAAATTTGCACGAAAGCTCACCGTCTAATCTAATAATTATAATAGTCAAAATCTTTCGCAACTGGAGCTCCCTGCCCAGATCCAGATGGGGAGCTCACAACGCTCTGTCAAATCATTTAGTTGGACTAAATAGCACGTGCGTGTCTGTCTTGATGGTCATTAGTGCACTCGCAAGATGGGAGGTGGTCTGGGTGCTGTAAGCAGGACAGCATTACGTGGGCGCAATCTTGAAGAAACTTTACAAAAATTTTATCCTTGAGGAATACAGTGAAAGGTGATGCAGAATAGTTGTTCTACATGTATACCCGGTACTCTGTCATATACTGAAGTCGACAAATTTTCTCGAAAGCTCAAGATAGAATCTAGTATTTTCTTAAATTATGAACGATTGGAGCTCTGATCCATGCTTCGCTACTAGAACTAATACCGTTGAAAACATGTTATCAGTTGGGGATTGTTATTGCGCGTCATGTAATCTGAAAACAAAATACAAGATCTCTTTAATTGCAATGTAATGTTACCAAAATCTGCTTCGGACCCCGTTCACGGAACGAACCACTCTTCATTAAGCCCTATGGTTCCTTGGTTCCCCCTATTCCGAAACTCTGGTTACGCCACTGATGATCCGCTAGTTCTAGGTCATGATTTGTATGCATAGTTTTAGGCTTCATGCATTGCGGGCTCAAATAAGGAATGTTTAAAATTAATTTTTATTTTCGACTGTTCATTTCTATCAATTGCCCTCTGTTATGACATTATTAAGTATTAAATAATCTTCTTGGAGCCATAAACATCGATCTTTGTTGTGGCTTTTGGAAATACACAGTATTCTCAACGTGACTCACCATTTGTTAAAGATGGAATAAAAATTGCCAGAAACAACGCTGTCGTCTGCATGTTGCGATTCGCCACCGTATTATTCTATCTTCATAATTCAGATCGATTTTTCCATTTAATTCAATGTACGATCACTTTAACGCTTCGAAAGCATGCCCTGGCTCTCAACAAACTGCTTCTAATGACCAACAGTGTCGTCTTTTTTACGATAATAATACTATCGGAGCATTTGCCTTTTTATTTGCTCGCGCAGAGTCCGTATCTCTTGATATCAGTTTAACCTACGAGTAAGCATAGGCCTATAACCAAAAAAAACATAATTACACTGCGCAACAAATTTTTATGAAAATTTTGTTTCACTTCATTTTTAATGCTTCTTTGTGCAGTTTGACGTGCTGAAAACGAAAATGGCATTAGTTTTTGTGTAGCATCAGCCGTTCTCATAAAAACTGAAAAAAATAAAAAAACTGATATATATATATATATATATATTAATACGAGAAGAGGGGCTGGAATGGGGTAAGGGTGGTAGAAGGACCTGGAGTGACTTCTAATGCGCCACTTCTGGTACCAAATAATACGTGCGGGGAGATAAGGGCAATCCCCTCTCCGTATTGTGTAGTAAGAGAGGTTGATCCAGATCTACCAGGATGGCTAAATCAACGCAATCTCTAGTTGTTAATTCCTACAGGGTCATCTAAGTGGTCGAGTGGTGTGGCGGTGTGTAAGGCGTCTCCGAGGAAGCAGACGACTGGGGCAATAGGGGAACTAGGGGCAATAAATCATGTAAGGCAATATCTTTTCTGGACAGCGTCATTATATTATGAACGTAGACATGAAAACGGCGTCTGAAATTTATTATAAATTTATTTTGTGTATGAGACAATGGATGCATCAACGGACAAGTCCAGATGCAAAACAGATAGCTGGAATTGCTTACTGAAAGGAAAAATTGCAGCAAACATGGATAATCATTCATGGGCTAAGCATAAGGAAATTACAGCGGATTTTATAATCAAGATAGAAATTGAGGGAAAGAAGCAGCAGATGCAGTTGCAACTAAAGGTATTGAATTTATTATTATTATTATTATTATTATTATTATTATTATTATTATTATTATTATTATTATTATTATTAATTTAATTTTATCGTCCGTTTCAAACACATAGGTGTTCATCGGGGACGCCTCAGATCACAAACCGCAGTGCTCATCGGCAGAGCAGACTGTAGCTGAGGAGGGTCGGTTCGGTCCAGGCCAAAAACCAAAAATCAGTCAGGACTATACCAAGACTTAAGGAGAAAATAAATAAGTTTTAAGGTGACGCCTAAAAATATCTAGAGAAGAGGCCATCCGAATATCAAGGGGAAGGGAGTTCCAAACATATGGAGATGCATAACTAAAGGCCCTACATCCAGATTTAGTGCGACGAAAGGGAATTTCAAGAAGGCATTTATTTGCAGACCTCGCGGATATATATGGCTGATGATATAATAACATTTTCTCGAAGAGAAATTTCTACAGTGTGAAATGGCTGTTTATTCAACATAATAGAGGCTTAACCAAGTTTGAATTAATTATTTTTGCTTTACTTCACTAACTCATAACTAAGCAATGTATACACATTGATTTACATGTTGTTAATGTCATCGGGAAAAAGCTGTAATTGTAATTGAAACTGAAATACAACTATAACTCAATCAATCAAATCAATCAAATCAAATTTATTTTTTCTCAACATTTCAAGAGTAGACAGCTTAACTATAGTATAAACTACGAATAACTGAGTACTTGAACAGAAATATGTTGAATAATTTTTAACATCAAATTTGTGCAAATTTATAATATTAAGATTCTTGCTCTGTTTGTCCAGTTTGTCTGTTACCTTCAAGCGTTCTGATTGGTCACCAATCGACGTTGCGAAGTCGAATGCGTAACCTCTGTCCTGGGCTGTGCACGAGGCTGTTGCCATTGACAACCATTGTCTATTATTTTCTAATCAACGGAGCGTTCGAAGCGTCTTACAGTAATTGCAGCTCAAACCCCCGTTCCCTTTCCCTCTCCCCATCCCTCTCTCAAACAAACCCCATCCCTCCGCCACACCCCTTCCCTCCTGCACCCTCTTTCCACCCCTCCTCTCCCAACCCCTTCCTCTCCCCTCCCAACCGCCCCCAAACCCTCCCCCTCCCCTCCCTACCCCCAAACCCTCCCAGCCCCCTTCCTCCACCCCTCTTCCCAACCCCCTTCCCTCCCAACCCTCTCCCAACCCCCTCTGCTCCACCCCTCTCCCCATCCCTCTTCCACCCCTCTCCCCATCCATCTCCCAACCAACCATCCCTTTGGTTGAGCTTGGCTGTGTGCCTCCGGAATATACCCCTTCCCTCCCGAAATCTACCGCAATTTGACGCAAATGTGCAACGTCATGCCCTATAGATTAGCATTATGAGTTTCAAATGTTTCGTTTAGTACTTTAAACTTTAAAGGTCCCTTTTAATAATTCCTTACGTTTCTATCGATTCCTGAAATTTTTATCCCCGGGTTTCTTGCAAAGGAATTAATTATTCATCGATTATTAGTTAAATTAAATGCATGTTTGTGCAGCGCCGAATGGTGAATAGGAGCTTCGTATAGCACCTATATCTCAGCGGTTATAAACGTTAGAAAGACGCAGTTACGCTTCGCTTAAAGCTAATTTTATAGAGCACATTATTATTCATCGATTATTACGGTAGTTAAGTTAGAGCATTTTTGTGCAGTGCCGAATGGTGAATAGGAGCTTCGTATAGCACCTATATCCCGCCGGTTATAAACGTTAGAAAGACGCGGTTACGCTTCGCTTAAGGCTAATTTTATAGAGCACATTTAGGCTCGATTTGTGTAAGCAGTTTATGTTTAATTTGTTTGTTGGAATATTCGTTGCCTCGAACGAAGCGAGCCTGCACCGCGAGCGCAGAGAGAAGCGAGTGCGAGCGAAGCGAGCATTTTTTGTATAATATTAAGTTCCTTGCTCTGTATGTCTGTTACCTTCAAGCGTTCTGATTGGTTGGCTTTGTGAGCGTTCTGATTGGTTGGCTGTGTGACGTTCTCATTCGTTACCTTCAAGCGTTCTGATTGGTTAGCTGGGTGAGCGTTCTGATTGGTCGTTCTGGAATCTTAGGCTTCGCGAAGCGAAATGCGACGCGAAGCGAACGGCCACGCGAAGCGAACGGCCACGCGAAGCGTTTGACGAAGCGTACGTTGCAGCGTCAGAGCTTGGCTACGTGGCGTATGTACGTCATTGAAACGTTGTTCAGCAGCATGAATTCAATGATTGGGTTTTAGTATTATCCTGCACTGCGAGCGAAGCGAGCATCTTTCTAGTAAAAATGTAATAATCTAGTAATAATAATTAATTAATGAGAATATAAGGTAGATCTAGGTCTTATAGAATAAAAGTATTATATATGTTTTTAAAGTCTATACTATAATTCGCAGATATAAAAAGTACAGAAATCAGTCGAGAAAAAAGGGTTGGCCTAAGGGATTTGTATCTCGTAAAATTGGCCAACCTCAAAGTTTATAATTACATCTATCATATTAAGATCCTTATCTGTATGTCTCTCTGTCTGTTACCTTCAAGCGTTCTGATTGGTTGACTATTGGTAGACGGTTTAGACCGTTTAGTCCTTACGTCGCGATGCGTTGGTGGGCGAGCGTTGACTATTGGTAGACGGTTTAGTCCTTACGTCGCGATGCGTTGGTGGACGATGTTCGAATACGACGTTGCTATTGGTAACAATTGTTCGTAGTTTAACACGGTTTAGTCGAGTCATTGCAGCGTCAGAGTGGTGGGCGTGCGACGACGTTGCTATTGGTAACAATGTTCGCAGCCTGAGGTAGTTTCGCAATTTTAACGTACATTTTAACGTACACAAAAAATACGTGTACAGCGTCACAAATGGCCACAGTTGCGTGATTTTAACGTACATAGGCCTAGTTATTACGTGGCGCAGAGCTTGGCTAGGTGGCGATCATTGAAATGTTGTTCAGCATGAATTCAATGATTGGGTATTAGGTATAGGTATTGGATTAGTATTATCCTGCACTGCGAGCGAAGCGAGCGCGAGCGAAGCGAGCATCTTTCTAGTGACATATAAAAGTCTTTAAATGATGGAAATTAGGAGTTATTTAGGGATCAAGTAGGAAGTGATTTAGTTTATTGGATGAAAGTAACCACAGAAAGTACATATAATCATATTGATTGTATAAAATGTAGTTAGTACATATAATGTATATTAAAAGTATTTAGTGATCACAATTGAGAATTTGTATCAATATTAAATAATTTTAGCCAAGAGAAAGTTAGGTTTGCATTTTAAAAATAAATATTGTTAAGTTAGCTTTAAATGAATTTAATTGGTTTAGATTTTTTAGATCAGGAGGGAGGCTATTCTAAATTCTAGGTCCAGAAAATTTGTTAGTAAATAATCTGATATTAGTAGATGCATATTGAAGATAGATATTGTTACTATTTCTAAGATTGGGTTTACATTTAATGCATAGAGTATCAAAGAATTTGTTTACATAGAAAATATTGGGTATAAGGCTATGAAGATATTGAAATACAAATAAGGCAGTTTTCTGTTTATATATATTTTCAATTTTTAAAATATTAGAGTATATTTATTAAAGAGATTGGTTGTGTTAGCATAATTCTTTTCTTTAAATATTAGTCTTATTCAGTCTTAGTCTGAAACTGTAACTGAAAAACCATGGCTTAAATAACACTAACTGCAACTGAAACCGAAAAAACATAACTGTAACTGAAAATGTAACTGAAAAAAACATAACTTAAATAACACTGCTGACGACTTCGGCAGATGAAGATCTCGTAAAAGGTCGTTCAACTCAGCTTGGTGGAATGGTTGACGAATTCCACCATCAACTTCAGGGGCTACAAAATCTTCATCATCGGTGTCTGTTGACTGACAGAATTCAGCATCGTAGGAAACTTCCAAAGTAGTGTAATTAAGTACATAGACTTTATCACAGTGAGCCTTCGCTTTATTACGGCGTTATAGAAGTCGTCTCGAATAATAATAATAATAATAATAATAA